>JANIVZ010000025.1:0-166661 GCA_030578175.1 Dujonia santamariae
AAATAAAAATAAAAATATTACAACAACAATTATAATTATAATAGGAAATTAGCAACACTGATTTTAATACGGTGTATGTTATGAAACTAAGCCATCCAATATGAAATATTATTTTTGTGATTGGACTACGTCTACGTTTACGTTTACGGTGTAATTGTTAATTTAAGGGTTGTTTGCTGCTAGTTACCCTTTATTTTGAGTGATTTCTGTCACTGCATTAATTTTAAATTTGATTATGCGAGAACGGAATCACAAGTAAAATCTACAAATAAAAGAAAAAAATAATTGAAAAAAAAAAAAAATTATTAAAACATTTTAAGTGGTTTAGACGAAGCCTTATGCAATTTCGGTGGTGCTGCAATCCAAATGATGAAATAAATCAGCAAAAATAAAACCCCTATTTGCACTATTTGACTTGGTCGACCAATTCCACTATATATCTTGACACTTTAATTAGTCAACTTCGATTCGCCGGGTTAGTTTTCGTAAGAAGCACAATTGCATCATTTTAAGGTTTTAAGGTCAAGCAATTGGTGACAAGCTCTCCGTGCGTCAGGCATTAAAGGTACCGGGAAGCAAAAGATCCCGGAGAAGGTGTGTGTATGACAGGGTGACTAAGAGATGACCGAGTGATGATAATAGGTGTCCAATAGGCGACCAAAGGTGACCAAAAGATATACAAGATATTGTGCATAGTATGGAATGGTAGCATCTCATATTTACTTCAGTGGGCTAATACTTTGTACATTTATTGGAAAATGGGATTCTAAAAAGTATAAAATACATATAACTTAAACTTATTTTTTGTTATGTTATGTTATGTAATGTTGTTGAATGGTTATATATAATGCAAGTTTCGTAAATATCGTTGAAAGTGTTTGTAGTAAGTTACTCTGGGAGATACTTTCTTCTCTTACTCTTACCATTGGTATGAGTCTTGTAGTGTTGCATGCAGTTGTCTTGACGGGCAAATCTAGCATCGCAAGATGGCCATGGACACAAGTGTTTCCTTTCACCAGTATGAATTCTATTGTGTCTTGCCAAATGACCAGAAGTAGTGAAGACTCTAGCACAAGTCTTACAAACGTGTTTCCTCTTTGGTTCTGGTGACGATGAGCGAATAGACCCAAGTGACGAAGTTGAAGAATTTATTGAAGTCTCCGATGATATTGAAGAAACTGAGTTTCTATTCTTCATAAACGATTGAGGGGTCTCGTATGTGACGGCATCAGTAGGCAGTTGAATACCCTTGTATGGTAGCGGCTGAGGGTGGAGTTGAAGAAGTGGCTTTGAATCAAATTGCTGGTGGGGGAGGGGAGTTTGGGAACGGGTTTGATTTTGAGTTTGAGTTTGATGGGTAAAAAATGAAACTGGAGAATATTGCTGTGGTACAACATTCGGTACTGGAATCTTTTGAAACTGTATTGAAGTTGACGTATATTGTGTACCAGGAGGAGTGTAGGATGATCTCTTTGACAAAGAGTTTGATTGAGGAGGAGGGGTCACTGAAACTGGAGCTGAGGCCGGTCTTTCAATGTAAGAACCATTTCCGTGGCCGTGGCCGCGGCTTTGGCCATGGCTATGTCCATGATTAGGACTACCGTATGGTAAAGCATAACCATACCTTGGAACAGGCTCAAGCCCAGGAACAGGAATAGTAGTAAGGAGTTCATTGAACGAAGGAAGAACGGTTAATTGAGGACGTTCAAAGGCCATATTCATGTAGGAGTGCTTAATATATGTAACGAAGGATTGTTTAATGTTTAAATATCTGCAAATTCAATTCTGCAAAAAGTCTTTCAAGTTTTATCTCTTTTCTTTTAATGTCGGAAATTTGTATGAGACTCAAAAAAAAAAGTGGAATATTGAAAACCGTTGGTAGAAGCTTTTATATATAAAGTGAAGATTATCTCTTCGATCTTCCTGTAGGGATTTGGAGATGAATTATATCGCTAAAAAATATTTTGAGAGGAAAGTCAAAAGGAGAGTCGCCCGCATAAACTCAATTCCTGGCTGCTGCATGTCGATGCACGGCTACTGTGTGCAGGGTGCACATTGAGTCCACCAACATCATCTGAAATTTGAGTTTCACATAGGAAGGCAGAGCAGAGGCCGGGATCGATAGCCGAACCAAGAAAGTTAAAAGGTGTGGAAGGGTTAGGATTCAATGAAAGGCTATGCAGGGATCAAACGATGTGCAATGAAAAACGAGAGTGAAAGAAAGTGAAAAAGCGGGTAAGAGAGAGTGATGGTCAGAAATGTTGTGAGGTTGGCTTTGACATTTGGAGCCACATATGGTGAATACGTCGGAAAATAAATTCTCCTAAGTTTTACATTTTGCGGAATTTTCCAAATTTTATGATTGTCTCTGGCGTGGGAAAAAAATAAAATAATCTTTCAGTGATAAGTAAAATAATAATATTAGACTACAATCGATTGAATTACACAAAGGACGGAATAAAGGTTAAAATATAACTTCATTCCACTAGCATGTTATTTTATTTTATTTTAAATTTTTTTTTTTTTTTCTTTGTGTTTTTCATTTTTTTTTTTTTTTTTTTTTTTTTTTTTGTCTTTTTTTTTTTTTTTTTTTTTTTTTTTTTTTTTTTTTATTTTTTTTTTATATCTTTTTTCTTTATTAACGACTCCTGCACCCAGTTTCTGGATGATGCAGGTCAGTCTTAATTTTACTAAATAATCATGCTATTGATTCAAGCGACGGTTTTGAAGGGCCGTTACACTTGCGTCGGGTCTAATAGGGGGATGTGGAGTCCATCGATGACCCATCCACGTGTAAATAAATGGTTGTATTCATATTAAATTTTCTTATTTTTTCTTGTTTGTTCTTATTCTAGATCTTTCTTGTTTCGTTTCCTTTGGGTTGAGTAATATTGCTAAGCTGGGCTTCCATCTAGACTGACTTATTGAGTGCTGCCGCATCATCTCTTCGTATACACCCTCTCCTAATTTATTCAAGTAATGCATATAAGGACCTACCCTGCTGCTTTTTCCATATCTCTACCCACCAATACCAATACCAATACCAAAGGTAGTTATTTAGTCTAAATGTATTCATACGAGAATCTAAGGAGTCATTCTCGTTTCATGAGTATCCTAATGCAGAGAGTTACTGACAAGAAAATGACATTCTACGATCTCGAGTGCAAGGATGTACTTTACTATTCTCCAAGTTCACTTGCTATTGCTATGTGCGGCAGTTGTGACCACTCACCACTTAACAAGACTTTACAATACAACTCAACATGTAAATTATTTCCATTTTAAATGTCATTATGAGCCGATATTTCACCAAAAATAGTTTTTTAAACTTTCTGTAATACTTCTATTTAAAGTACACTTTTTTAACAAAAAAATCTAATAATAAAAATGACTGCAAAAAAGAGGATAAATTCACATTTTCGCAAGTTGCCATACTTATTTACTCACAATTACTTGGTAAGTGTATTCTTGCACTCAAAACACCTGTTGAATTTGATTGTGTGTCTCCTCGAAGAGGAGCAAAGCTCGATGCAATCGCCCTCCCCGGGTAGGGGCCCCAGCGGAGCGGTACCATACATGTTTCCTACTTTCCTGTAAGACGCTCCGCTGGCCCCTATCCGGGGAGGACAACTGCGTTGGGCTTGTCTCCCTTCGGTCGTACTTCGAGTCCTATTAGGAGTAACTTCATGGACAAAAAGACTTATTCGACTAGATATTTAAAAGGAATTTTTTAACAAAATGATGAATTATAGAAATAAAAAGGTAAAGCGAATAAGAGATATGACGAACCACTGTCGCTCCATTAGAAATGGACTCTAACTCCAATTCTAACTTTAGTGTTCAGTGAATAGAGTGGTTTTTTTATAAGTTATTTATTTTTTCTAAGTAGGACTTAAGTGATTGAATTATGGTGATTTATCCACCTACTGGTCCCTATTAACCACATTACGACGAAGACAGGGTTTGGTGGAATGAAACGAGTCGTTTAGGTGGGTGCGACTATCAAACCTATTGAAGAGGAAACTCATCTCTGAACTATTCAATTACGCTACACACTGACAGTGATACTTCTTGTATGTGTTTATATATGCCACATTTCCTATTTAATAGTTAAGAGTAAAGATTAATGTTCTTCCAAATGGAGCATCATCTAGGGACGGGCTTACGAACATTATTTTTTATCTTTCTCCTAATTTTACCCTAAACAATTTTAGGTAGGCTATTCTGATTATTGCTTTTACTATTAGGCAAAATTTATAAATTAATCCTAATACAGGAGGAAACACGACTGAAAGGATTTAAAGTCATATTGAATGGAAAAAACGTTTCATAGTTGTTTATTTTTTTATAGCTGTTTACAACTAATCACATTCAAAATGTTTCTCTCTCTTTCGTTACTTGTATTCTATTTTCTTTTCTTTTTCTTTTTTTTTTAAATAAAATTCTAATCATGATCCCACTTACACTGGCGGTAACGAACTTCTGCAAACTGGACATTGTAGTTTATATTTCATCCAATCTTCAAGACATTCAGTATGGAACATATGATGACATGGAGTGATCATATATTGTAATGACTTAACTCTATCCGCAGGATTAACAACATGGGTTGGATCATTACTAACAATTACCGGTAATTCAATATCAGTCATACATATGGCACATCCAACTTTACATGTAACTATTCCACTCTCACTTTCATCGCTACTCTCTAATTCTCTTATATTTGCAAGAATGTCAGACGAGAATCCACTTTCTAAATCTCCAACATTCAATATTGGATGATAATTGAATGCCTTTGGTAACCAATTTTCATTTACCCAAAATCTGGCACCAAGAATTTCCTGTAAGTATAATAATCCAACTTGAATAAAAAGCCATGATGTTACCAAAAATAATTCCAAGTAATCATATGATCTGTGATGGAAGACATTGCTTTCGAAAAGGTTGAGATAGTAAATGGGGATGAGCCTGATACATGAAGTTATGAAAATAAATTCCCACAGGAAGGACCTTCTACGATTTTTTAATGTGTTTCTTAAAAATTGTGGGAACCAATACGAGTTTATGAAAAGAACACAGAAAATTTCAAAGAATCTTCTGTAGCTTCGCCTCCACGATGTAGCATTGATAATTACAAACACAGAAACAATCGAGAAAAAGAAAGTTTTGGCATATAAACCATTCGAGATTCTAGATTCATCGGAACCAATTGCTGGAATACCAGTCGTTTGTACAGTTTGGGTTGGTTGTACTGGCGGTAATGGCTCAGTTATCATAGGTTGGCCATTCTCTTGTTGCTGTTCTTGAATTTCTGGTACGGAATCTTGTCTACTCATACTACCTCTTAATATCTCCCACCAAGAAATTCCGCTTTCATTTTGTTGACTCATTAAAACATCAACTAAAAATTTCATTTCGAAAAATCCACTCATTAAGAATGCCATTACTGAACATCCAACCACTATAAGATAGAGTGCTTGGAATAAAGTCGTTGCTAAAAAGAAAACCATCGCAATCAAAGCATCTTGAAATCCAAATATGGATATAGTTGTTGGCGATATATTTGATAATTGACCTGGGGTTTTAATCTGTTGAGTTTGCCTTATCAATGCAAGTATTTGAATGGTTAATAATCCAAAAAGACCCAACAACATTTTCTTAGCTGAATTGATAGCAACATCATATAATGGCCCGGATATTTCAACATCTTTAGGTTTTTCAATAATTATCCCACAATCTGGTGAATAAATTAAATAATCATCAAACACTAATTTTGGTAGTTCCTTTGGGATAGGCTTCCCAGTTGGGAATTTCAACTCGTCATCTATGGATCTGAGTTCGTCAAATGTATAATTTGTTTTCTTCATTTGCAAATAAGCAACGTATTCACAATTATCTGTAGCATCTACAACCAATCCATTTAATGTTTCCATTGAAACGACTTTCTTCAAGTTGTTTGAATCAATATATTGTTGAAATAATGTTTTGAATCGGGTGAAAAATTCCTTATAAATAGTTAAATGTGGTAATCCGAATGGCTGAAGGAATTTTCCTGAACCAGTACAAGATAAAAAACTTCCTGTATTTTGATTGTAGTACCCAGTCGTCTCCAATCTATGCTCTTCATTCTCATCTTCATTTTTGAAGAATATGGTAATCTGCGAAAGAACCATGTCGTCAATCCATTCTTCTGGGTTTTGACTTACATTTTCCTTCCTCAAATGACGATCTCGAAAATTGTAATCCATCGAATTGATTACAAATGTGACCCTTCCCAGATCAAAAGTTATATTCCCATTCTTGGGTATAAGCTCACTATCAAGAGCTGGTGCGATTGGCTCACTCTCTATTGGATTACCATCTTCATCGTACCTAATATTTTCTTGTTGCCTTCTATAATTGGTGTACTCTTGCGCATAATCTTTTAAATATTCTGGTATTGGCATATCTAATGGCTCAACTGTTCCTTGCTGTCTCTTTACAAATGGGCCGGCAATAGTACCTGATGAGTTTAATAAATATGCTTTTTCATCAGGGTTTAGTCTAGATGTAGCGTTGGTGGCCCAGAATGACTTAACTTTATCACTCACCACATTTGGAAGTATGGAATATTTTTCATCTTCTATCCATGGGTGTTCTTCATTGAATTCATGGAATGGCCAATTGGAAATATTCTTCCCGTCCAAAGAGTCTTGATATGAAAGCAAAAACCCATCTATAGGACCATACCCTGAATCATAAGTGGAATTTTTCCCTATTTCAACGTATTCCAAATACTTCTTTTCAAAATTCTTTAACGTATCCCTGTCCTTATCCGAATGAGGTTCTTCCCCAGTTGTAGGAAGGGATAAGAATATGAACATAATTATGAAGAAAACCAAAGTTTGACGATCAACGGGCATTTTGGATATCAGGTAAGAGGAATACTAATATTAAAAGAAAGATTAAAGAATTGAATATGTTAATACAAAGGAAGAGGAGAAGTTATGTATAATTCAGCTGAAGGCAAACACATGTATTCATGAGGTAATTGTGAGTATTTATATGCAGGTATATATATATATATATACCTATAGAATGGCTGCGAATAATAGATAGTGTACTTTTACTAATGAATTACCATGGTTCAATTTTGTTATTCAAATTTAAAGATTTCAAGTTCTGGTACTTAATAAAGTCGTATATTTGGTATATTTTATTTAGTCGTTAGCTTTTGAGATATTATATCTAGTTATTTTTAATAGTAATCTTATTTTCAATAAGAAGACAGTTTTTGTAAAAGAGCATGCTTATTCATATCTTATTTTTTTTTTATTTTCATTTTTTTGTCGAAGACTTTGTTCATTCTTCATTACAAGAAGAATAATGTAATACAAGAAGAAATAATAATAAGTGCTGCAGATTTATGCAACTTAGAACCATTGTTGGCTTGTGCAACTGTTACTGGTGGTGGTGTGCTGACAGCTGTTGTTTGAGTAATAAAAGTTGCACTTGCGGGCCCTTTGTTTGCCAAAGGTGGGACTTCTGTTACACAATCTTCCTCAGTAACTGGGGTTTCACAATCGTCTGTAGTTACTGGGATTGTGGTGGCTGGAGAAACTGGCTTAACGGGTGTAGTGGTAGAAACTGCTTCTGTTTCGCATTCACATTCTTCATCATCGTCATCATCATAGTAATCATCGTCACATTCATCAACACATTCATCATCACAATCTTCATAATCATCCGGTGTTGAACCTGACGAAGTACCAGTGTAACCCGAAGAGCCAGTTGATCCAGAAGTTCCAGAGCCGGTAGTTGGACCACTTGGAACATCTGGGGCATCTGGACAATCTTCCTCTGATGTACCTGACCCAGAAGAAGAACCGGTTCCTGGCGATGAGCCATTGCCAGATGATGGCACTGATGGCGTTTGAGTTGGTACTGGTTCTTCACAATCCTCAGAATTAGTATCTCCATTATTTCCACCTGGAACTGGAAGGACAGTAACTAACGTTGTGTGATAATTAGTTGTGGTGATAGTATAGTACTCTTCGCAATCCGTGGTGATGGTTCCAGTATTCCCTGGGTTCGTTGACTGAAGTGGAGGAGTAGAACTTTCTTCATCACAATATTCATCCGTCGATGGAGCACTACCAGTTGGAATAACGGCTGGAACACTGTCAGTTATATCTGGAGTCGTTGGAACACCAGTCGGACCTGTTGGAATATTTGATGTCTCTTCATCACAGTACTCGTCAGAAGACGAATTTGGAATACCGGTAGGGATACCTGTTGCAGTACCAGTTGGGATAGCTGTTGGAGCGCCTGTTGGAACAGTTGATGGTTCTTCATCGCAGTATTCTTCAGAAGATGATGAGATTGGAACACCAGTTGGAACACCAGTTGGAACACCAGTTGGAACACCAGTTGGAACACCAGTTGGAACACCAGTAGGGATAGCTGTTGGAACAGTTGAAGGTTCTTCATCGCAGTATTCTTCAGAAGACGATGAGTTTGGAACACCAGTTGGAACACTAGTAGGGATAGCTGTGGCAGTACCAGTAGGGATGACTGTTGCAGTACCTGTAGGGATAGCTGTTGGAGCGCCAGTTGGAGCAGTTGAAGATTCTTCGTCGCAGTATTCTTCGGAAGACGATGAGATTGAAACACCAGTTGGAACACTAGTAGGGATAGCTGTGGCAGTACCAGTAGGGATAGCTGTTGGAGCGCCAGTTGGAGAAGTTGAAGATTCTTCGTCGCAGTATTCTTCAGAAGACGATGAGATTGAAACACCAGTTGGAACACTAGTAGGGATAGCTGTGGCAGTACCAGTAGGGATACTTGTTGCGTTACCAGTTGGGATACCGGTTGGGATACCGGTTGGGATACCGGTTGTGGTAGCTGTTGGAGATCCAGTTGGAATAGCTGTTGCGGCACCAGTTGGAACACTCGAGGTATCTTCATCGCAGTATTCTTCAGAAGAAGAAGTATTTGATGAAGTTGGAGTTGAAGATACAATACCAGCTGGGATCCCAGTTGTTGGAACTCCAGTAGTTGGAAAGCCAGTGGTTGGTACACCAGTAGTTGGAACGCCAGTAGTTGGAACACCAGTTGGAATAGTGCTTGATGTTTCATCTTCACAATATTCCTCAGAAGAGAGATCCGAAGATGATGGAGATGCTGAGAAAGATGAAGCAACGGAAGATGAAAGGGTAATCAATGGGATACTTAAACTTGATGATGATCTTGCTGAGGAACTTGCGGAGGATTGTGTAGAAGTTGAAGATGAAATTACTAGGACTGGAAGAGAACTAGAACTAGGAACAGAAGTGGAACCAGTGACTGCGTTTGCTCCAAATTGAATTCCAAAACTAGCTGCAGCAGATGCCTGGATGCCAAATAACGGAGTAGGAGTTGTAGTTGGAGCTGTTGCTGCAGCAAGGAAATTCCCAAATACAGCATTTTTTGTTGTTGCAGTAGCGGTGCCTGAAGATTCAATAGGATCTGCAGCCAACAAAATATTCCCGGCTGTTGTAGCTTGTAAAGAAGATGCGATACTGCTTGAAGAAGTTCCCAAAAAGTTGGCAGCTTCTAAAATATCAGACGATGATGAAATTATCAAAGTATTTGAGGAGCTTAATCTAGAACTTGAATATAATGATGAATGATAGGATGAGCTAGAGTATGTCGAGCTCAAAGTTGGTATGTATGCTGCTGCTGTTCCAGGATTGATAGCTGTATCAAGAACACCAGTTGCAGCTGCTGGTGAACCGATTATAGGCTCCGCAGATGTAACTGGAACAGAACCAGCAGCTGCAGCAACTGTGTTCCCAACTTGTACTGTTGGCGTTGTGGCTGGAATATCATTTACCGCTGGAGTTGGATCAACAGCTGCTGCCACTGGGGTAGCGGCACCAAATAGGTTTCCAAGATTGAATCTCTTTGCATTATTTGGTTCATCAGAAGCACTAACAATTGCAGATGATAATACCGTAGCTTGTATTACACTCCCAATCTTCATACTACTAAATTTATTGGACAATAATTTGGAACGAGTGAATGTAGAATAACTATGTTTTAAGGTAAAGAACTAAAAAATATTAATTTAATATTTAAGTCTAAGTTCTTCAATATATAGAACTCAGCTTGGTGGGTGATTTTAAAGAAAGTATCCTGTTTCGGAAATTTTTCTATTTGCAACCTCCGCTCATATAGAGACATCCTAAATAGGAAATAGAGCCTGTATATACATCATATGCCGAGATTTTCAGTACCTGCATATTGGTGGCTGCAAAATATTTCCAAACTAGGAAACAATATTTAACGGAATTATGCAACTAAAAATAATTCTTCAATCTCCATTAGTTTGCTTGAAAATAATTTTCACAAAACAAAAATTTAAGGATGATATTCAGGGGAAGCTTTAAAGGATCTCTTTCTTTCAAATCGAGAAAGTGTACCTATTTCGCCTGGCTACAATGTGTAAGGTAGCATCATACATTTCCACAATTCTCAATAGCTCTTTTATATATGGCAAAATTTAGTTTAGTTACCCCATTTCATTGCCGCACTGAGTCCTTTTTATCGTCAATAAAAAGTCGTCCCTGATTGGAATTCCATTCACACGAGAAACCTATACAATTTTCTCATTCATATTTTACCCGCGTCCGTCAGGCTAAAAGAGAAACTCGAATAATCATTATAACAGCTGGTCAAGAGAACTACCATTTTGCTGATAAGTATGTGCACCAGAAAAACCGGTTGTATCCACAAATACAGCTGATTCCGTTAATAAGTAGGTTCGCTGAATATATTCTTTCTTAAGAGCATTACTACTAGTTTTTAGTTTATTTCCCAAATAATAAAAAAAAAATACACCATCAAAAATCATGTAAGAAAATCACAGTAAATTTAAACCATTCGTAACCTGAAGCCACCTTTAGTAGATAATTATGGGATTATAATTATGTAGCTAAAGCAATTTCTTTTCGAATACTCACTATCTCAGCACTGCCCTTGAACATGGTATTATTTTTCCTAAAGAGCCACTTCTCAAGGTTCCCATCGTAAGATAAAATATTGGATCTAAAGTTTATGCATATGGCCCAAAATTTAAGCGCTCTACTACATGTGACTATTTTAACCTGCTACATATACAACTATCCCAGATGGAGATTTTTGATTTCCTTAAAAAGGGTTGAGGTAATTTGTCTGTTTGAATATTTGATTTAATACACCGCTTCTGTAATTTTCTAATTCTAGAATAATGAAAAAATACCTCCTTGGGTTTTTAGATTTCAGCTCAAAATATCTTATTTTCTATGTACCTTATTTTTATGCTGGTTGAGCCAAATTTGAATACAGTTGTATCGTCATGATTGCAACTATCTAAGCATTGGGGAGGGGGGGGAGGGGGATGGGGTTTAAGTTTGTATATTCATTCAAAGAATAAAATATAAAATTGAAATTGACCTGAAATGAAAAACAAAGTTTGATTTCTTGACGTAAGACGTAACGGATTTTCATGTCTTACATTAATTCTTTAACTTTCCTATGATATATGTATTGTTTTCTTTTTATATATAAACTAAATTGCAATATTAAAATACAACTTGATCAACAAGCTGTGCTCTTCTTTTGAGTAAAGCCATTTTAAAGTTTTCGGTAATTTCTTCCCTTAATTCTTCTCTCTTCTTTTGTACTGATCTCTTTTTCATTTGCAGTCTCTTTTTCTTTTGTGCTGGAGTACAACACTTTTTAGACTTTGTGGAAGTACCTTGTAATGGGGATACTGAGTTTGAGACACCGGCTGCTGGAGAACTTGCTGAAGTGGATGAAGTACCATCAATTCCAGAAACAACTGAATCAATAAGATCGGTAAAGATACTTCCTAATGATGAACCACCGGAAGCAGTGGAATTACCACCTAAGAATTCTTCAATGAGTGAGTCAGCAATGTCACCAATGGTACTGTTTGCACCGAAGATTAAGTCAACACCATCGACTAATACGGTTTCAAGGATACCACTGCTAACAAGTTCATCAAGGATATCACCTAATAAGGTACTGAAGGAGAAATCGCCAAAGATTGATGAGTTACCTCCAAATAAGTCATCGATGAGTGATGAGAAAATACTTGAACCACTTGAAGATCCGAATAACCAGTTCCAGATCCAATTGAAAATTTCAGAAAAGAGGGTGGACCAGATACTTGTACCACTAGTAGAACCAGTTGCGGCAGGAGCAGCACCAGTATAACCAGTAGCAGCAGGAGCAGCAGGAGCACCAGGGGCAGCAGGGGAAGCAGGGGCAGCAGGGGCAGCAGGAGCAGCAGGAGCAGTAGATGAAGAACTGGATGAAGAACCGAATAAACTGTTGAAAATACTACCTAAAAGGGATGAAAAGCTAAAACCACTTCCAGAACTTGAATCACTTGATGATGAACTACCAAATAAGTCATTGAAGATGCTACCTAAAAGGGATGAAAAGCTGAAGCTACTTCCAGAACTTGAATTACTTGATGAACTACCAAATAAATCAGAGAAGATACTACCTAACAATGATGAAAAGCTGAATCCACTTCCAGAACTAGATGAACCAGATGTGGTAGAGTTGCTTGATCCAAATAAGTCTGAAAAGATACTACCTAACAATGATGAAAAGCTGAATCCACTACCTGAACTAGATGAGCCAGATGAACCAGATGAGGTATAATTACTTGGTCCAAATAAGTCTGAGAAGATACTACCTAACAATGATGTAAAGCTGAATCCACTACCTGAACTAGATGAGCCAGATGAGGTGGAGTTACTTGGTCCAAATAAATCACCCAAAATAGAACTGAAGATGGATCCAAAAGATGAAGTAGAATTGCTGGATGTGTATGAAGATGATGATGAAGTTGAAGAGTTTCCAAGTAAAGCACCTAAAATATCACCAATGATTGAATCTGTTGACGAAGAAGTAGATTGAGTGGTAGTTGCAGGTGTAGTTGAATTGGAAGCAGTAGATGGAGTAGATGGACCAAATAACTGACCTAAAAGATCAGTAAAGAAAGATCCTGAAGAAGATCCTGAAGCAGTTGGTGCAGCGGTAGAAGTTATGAGTGGTGAAGATATTGTTTTGAGAGTGGTTGGGACAGAAAGTACTGGTACAGAAGGTGAAGAAGGTACAGAAGGTACAGACAAAAGTGGAGCGCTTGGAACAGCTGGAATACTCGGAACAGCTGGAGCGCTTGGAACAGCTGGAGCAGAAACAATTGGAACACTTGGAGCAACTGGACTTGGAACAACTGGAGCAGAAACTGGAGCGTTTGGAACAGCTGGAGCAGATATAACTGGAGAAGAGACAACTGGAGCACTTGGAACAGATGGAGCACTTGGAGCAGCTGGAGCAGAAACAGTTGGAGTAGTAGCACCAGTAGTAGCACCACTGCCACCCAAAGCACCAACAATTCCAAGCAAAGCTGGATCGATTGAGGTAACAGAATTGGATCCATCTGGGAACAATGAGGCTGGGGTGGAAACAATCAATGCACGCTTGGCTGGAGCATGATAGTTAGCACGAGCCGCCAAATCAGCAATATTTGGGTTAGTAATAGCTGCCCTCTTGGCTCTTTCACTAATGACAGAAGCAAGCTGCAATTGCAATTCTCTCTTAGATGTTAAACTTGTAATCAATTCTTGAGCAATACCTGAATTTTCAAAAGAAGTAAGAAGACCTGACCAATCGATATTTTGGATAGCGGAAGAGATTAAACTTTCACCAGCGCTAATGAGTTGTGGGTTGTTGTAAATGTATGAGGCAACATTTTCTAAAATGTTTGAAGATGATAAATAGTTGATAATGGAAGTGATGATTGAGGAATCTCTCTTTGAAATGCGACCTTGTTCAAAAACTGATTCTCTCTTTTCAATTGGAGTTAAATCCAATACTAAGTTACCTTCTTCGTACAATCTCTTTGCGTGGTCTAAAACGGAATCTCTTAAGTTGTCATTGTCCAAGGCGGATTCAAGGAATCTTGGTAAAAGGTTTGCCTTGTCTAAAGCTCTTTCAATAATAACAGCAGGAATTTTGTTAGCCATTAAGTTTCTCTTAAAGGACTCAGTTAAGTGGAATGCGAATTCGGGAGCACGAGCAACCTTATTAATAAACTCTTCCTTTAAGCCAGCTTCTTCAAAATGGCTAAGAAGCCTTTCAACAAAACTTGAAGTGTCTCTCTTTGATAATGTATTTGAGTTGATGGAAGCACCACCATTAATAGGGAGATTCACAGTGGCATCTATGTCTCTGATTGTGTTAATTATGGCATCTAAATCTAAACTAGTAGGCTCAAGATTTCTGGAACTAAGGTCTAATATTGGAGCTGCATTTACCAACCCTAACCCAAAAGTTATTGCTGTGATAATATTTGACAATCTCATTATCTATAATCTCTAGCCTATTGTAGTGCGGGTATGTAAAATAGTAGACGATTTAATATGTAAATTTCTATTGTAACTCTTTTAAAAGAATGATAATGGAGCCAGAGAAATGAACGGGTTTGAAATTGCTTTTTATGAGTTTTTGATAGACATAAGAGAAATATTTAAGTTGTTTAACATTGATACTTTGTTCTTGCTTTTATATAGATTTGCAGCATTCGAAATTTCACTAAGTGTAATTCCAGAATATAAGGTTGACAACCTAATTAGGAAATAGTTCCTGTACCTATTCTGGAAATAAAAAAATTCAACATCCTTACACCCAGTGTATAAGCCACCGAATTGTGGAGCAAACTGGGCCAAAAGATGCATACTCGTCTCTTCATTGACTACATAGGGTTAGAAGGGGGATTGGGGATGAGGGGGCAGAGAATTGAAAATATATCCATTTGATACCTAATTAGGTTATTAATTCTTGTACAAGGCTATTCCTTCTATCAATTTAGATTTTTGACGTAGTAAATCTGAATTGTAGCCGTCGTTGTATTGCTCCAAATCCCCCGCCAAACGTGGGGATGTATTTGACAGTTACTGAAGGGGGAATTGGTTTCCTTCTACTTCAAATCAATTAGCTAATTTTAATCGTTTTCAAAACAATAGAAGGAAATTTCCTTATTCATTAAATATAGGCGATTGAAAACTTAATTTTCGAGTAACGTTTTATGACAATTTGATATCAAACAATTCGTAAAGTATTTTATCTCCTTATCCTAACATTTAAATCTATATTGCAGCCATTTGTTACACTAGATATAGATATCGTGTTGTTATATGCAGGCGTTCCAGATAGCTACTGGTGGATATGTTGCAGCTTTCTAACGTTGTGGAATAATTCAAAATCTTTCAAGAGAGATAATTTCATTTCATCATACTAGTCATTCCATGTCAATGAATGAGTGCGGTTCAGTGTAACATATTTTGAATATCAAATTAAGTAGAGCATTCTTGTTAAAGTTTCAAAAACATATATACCACCTGATTGTAGCCAATTGTGAACAAAATTAAAACTTATCTTTTTATTTATCAATTGTTTTACTCTAATGTCTAACATCACAGATCCTTTTGGTAACATTCTCTTTTCGGCTTTCTGGTTTCTTACAATTAAGGTATCAGGATATTCAAAATCTTAAAAGTTAATTTAAAAATCATAAGTGAAAAGGGTAAAGAAAAAGGAAAATAGCCAAAAAAAAAAAAAAAAAGTTGTGATCAAGACTTGTTCTATAATTCTTTCTATTCATACGTAATTAATACATAATACATACATACACACACACACATATATATATATATGTATGTTTATATATTACATATAATAATTCTTTATCAGCATCCTTTATATTTCGATTTCAAATGAAAAAGGTTCGTAACCATACCCTTCTCCGACAAAGAACTTGGACATCGCTTCAACCCAATGTAATCTTAAACTATGTAACATAGCCGAAGTTCCTTCCATTAATACCAAGATACATACAGACAATGTAAACCAAAGACCAAAAAGGAAAACGGTGGTTATAATCCCCTTTGTTCCTGTGGTTCCAAAGGCATTTTGAATTGTCATTGTCCACAAAACTGAGGACAATTGAGCATGTGCTAATGAAAGAGCCCATAATCTTAAGTATGAGGCAGTATGAGAAACACAATTTAAGCAAAATTCAATAGTGTGAATAACTTGGTGTATAACGATATCTCCAAAGTTGAACTCGTCGTGTCCGTCACCACCATGACCCCCAGACATCATATTTAATGGTTCAATATCATTTGGGAATCTGAAATCATCACCAAGCATATCAATTTCATCTTCAAGTGTTGGTTCACCATTGATGTCATCCAATGCTCTTTCTTCCTCATAAGTTTGTAAATCATGATTCAATTGTGAATGTAAATCGCTATAACCCAACCCTATTGCTCTTTCATTTTGCCTTTTAAGGGTCAAAGGCTTATAAACAAGCAACCATGGTACACAACATAATGCAATCAATACTAATACTATTTGAAGAAATTTTTGTCCGGGATATAACTGATCTTCAATCTTCCCTGGTGATAAAAACATGTTAATTAACATATTAAGTAAACCTGGTGGTTGCTTTTCAATGCTATACCAATCAACGGTCCATTTATAAATAATACAAAGCGTCAAATAACCAAAAATACTTTGCATGAAAAGAAATCCTGGAATAAAATTTCCCCATATATCAACCTTAGAATCGAAAAATTTATAATTTACAAGACTGAAAAATAATGAATAATTCATATGGATATAGCCCATAATAACTGAAAGCTTCATTTTATAAGAGTTGGTAAATAATAAATTATTCTCAGTTCCATGCCAAATCCAATCTAAACCAAACCAGTAGGTCTTTCCAGGGATTCTTTCTGCAATAAGAGTCATACCAGCTTCATAATTTTCCGGGAAATTCCATTCCCAACCAGATGGGAAGAGTGACATTGACTTGGAAAATATATCGTTATAGATTAACCCTGTGTACATTGAAAACAAACCCATAAGTAATACAATGTATCTCCCACTGAAAGCCATCTCAAATATTTCATCTTTATTTCTCATCATATTAAACTTGTACTCATTAATGATTAAATATAATGCAATAAGTGTAACTATAAATCCATGGCCGACATCACCAAACATGATAGCAAACATGAAGGGAAAAGTAATGATGGTAGCCAACCCAGGGTTGACCTCCTGATAAGTAGCAATCCCATAGGCATCAATAATCAGCTGGAAGGCAACAGTGAATTTATTCGTACGATGGAAAGTTGGAGGTGTTCGATTAGTAGATAATTCATTGACTACTGCAATAAGGGAACCATCACCTTCTCCATCAAATGTTTCATCATCAAGTTGAAAAACAGAGGTAGGAGGAGCGAGACCCAGTTGGCCCTCACCTTCTTCTAATGGACTATCCGAGGTTCTTTGCCTAATTAAATTTTTCAAAGATTTTCTAATCGTATCTAATTCCAGTTGTGGAATCCATCCTTCTCCAACAAGACACCTTCTTGTACCATCCATGTCAAACTTGTTCAAAGTTTCATAGATAAGCTTTTCTCTCTTTATACTGTAATAGTAATGCGGGAATGAATCTTGGAAAACCATCAATTCGGATATTAAATGATTTCTTGTTTCTTCAACCACGCTACCAAGATCCTGGATCTTATTATTCAAATGAGTTAATTCTTCCAGTCTTACTTGACCAGATCCATTGACATTGTCATATATAATACCATCAAGAGATTGTATGATACGCTTAACTCTAAGTTTAAGAAAATCACCATGGATAAATATAATAAAGATATTCTTGGCACTACTTTCTGCTGTGTCAGATTTCAGCTTACCCTCGTTTGTTTCTATTGGGATATCATGGAAATACAAATTACCCCTTAAGGTTCTCCATAAGATTTTCCTCAAGAGCGGGATCTTGTCTCTAAGTATAGAACCCGAAATGGCATTGAAACTAGACTCTTCCAAGTTCATTTCAATCGAGGTACGATCAATGGTCGCATTATCCCCATTTTCACCCAACTCAAGAGAGTGGTTTCTGCCATTTAAGAGGCCAACACCTTCGTCATCATCTTCTCCCAAATTGTGTAACTCACTTTCCAAACCAGACCTCAGTGAGGAATGGAAATCGTTGACAGCGTTCAAAACAAGACGATTTTCAATTAATTGAACTCTCTGTAATTCCAAGGCATTGTAAGAAACGTGCAATTGATGAATCTTACTATAGATATCGGCAATTCTTACTTTCATTTCCTCAACCTCAGATATACTGGGGAAGTTTGATGAACTACTGGGGAACACCAGGAATGGATCCACCTTAATCGTATTATATGTCTCCATGCTATCGTAGAGAAACTTCAACTGTTGCTCATACGAGTCAATCTTTCTTAAGTCTGTCACAAATGTCCTCTGGAAAGGAGTTAACTTTGAATTCAAGTCTCGGAAATGAACTGATCCTAAATTTCCAAGTACGTATATAACGTCTCTTGCAAGTTCTAAAGTCATATAAAACTGAACAAGTGTCATTGGGGCCGATCTGAAGACCCCTTCATCCTGATCGTCTGTCAATTTCACCATACTTAACAAGACCAATAGAATCTGTTGCTGCTCTCTTCCCTGTTACGTATCCTTATGATCCGCAATTTATAGTTCGCGTTCATATACTGAATAAGTGCCAAGCCCCGCGCCTGCATACTCTTTCAACAGAGTTTATATATAAGGAATGTCACATACCAAATTTTGCAACCTTATTATTCAGAAGTATCAACACATATAATAATTGGAGTTGGGTGAATTCAATTGCTTTATTTTCTTCCTAACTGAAAGTGTTCATATTTCTTCTGAGATGAACAAAGTTTGAATCAATCGGTCTTCGGTGGATCCAAAAGGTTCATTGCAGTACTAATTAAATGTACTTAATATTATAGACATTGTTCCATTAAAAACTTTAGAAAACATTATTTCAGCTTTAGGAGCTCATAAATTATCCAAACAGATTTCTAAATTTGTTCAGAGAAAGTTGAACTCATCATTCCCACCTGTATCGAAATGGGTGCAAAACAGATTGTATATATCCATCATTTTTTTTTTTCATCATGCCACACCAATATATTTTAAAGATACCATATATATATATATATATGTTATAGTTGAAAAGTAGACCACTTATCTAGAGTAATTACTTGACCATGGTAAGGTCATTGGTCCTGTTTTAGGTCAACCTATTTCACCGAGGTTTCACATTTGTTGTATCTGTATTGGTAGCCACCTGCACATAACATTAAGGACAGCCCATAGCAAAAACTCCATATTGATAAAGTTACCCCAGCCAATGTAGTTTACTTTCCATCCATTTTCTCGTGCTGTCGAGTTTTAAGATGAAGTTGGTATCAATATGTTTACTACTAATTACGTCAATTGCACTTGCATCTTGGGATGCAGCTCTTGATAGAGCTCATCTCACTTTATTAACAGCAAAAGATGAATATGAACCAATATTCGATCAAGATAATATTGAAAATAATTTAAGGATACCTAGTTTTGATAATATAACAAATAATTATGAATCTCCCCATATAATATATCCGGATTTTGGTGCGGTTCCTGCAAAAGAAATAGCAGAGGCGTTTCATACTGTTCTTCACAATGCTGAACGCAACCAATATGGAAAATCTTATTATGTATTGGCTGAGTTATACATGTTTGGTAAATTTTCAGTTCAAACAAATTATCAAAAAGCAAAATTCTATTATGAGAAGGCATTGGAGGATCTGTCCAATAGGGTATTAAGCCTTGATGAGGAAGAGAGGGGCCATACTTACTTCATGTTAGGATTCATTCATTCTACAGGCTTATTTGGAGAATTTCCAATCAATCAAGCGCTAGCAACACTCTATTATCAATTTGGAATGGAAAACGGCGATATCAATTGCATGATAGCCCTCGCATATAGAAACCTCAATGGGATCGGTTGCCCGGTAAATTGTGAGTTGGCTCTCTTGTATTACACTAGAGTTGCACAGATTGGTATGGATTTTTTTGGACTCATTGTAGATGAAGAAGAAGATGATTTGTTCTATAACTTGAAACTACCAGATTTTAATGGTGGTATATATGGAAATAAAGTGAGTGAATCAACCAAATCGGTTATCTCCAATACCAAATTTTATTCGAAGATTAAGAGCACACTAAACTACGATCTTAACGAACACATGTATATCGAATACTACTTCGACGCATTAGGGTTTTACGAAGGTGACCACTTCCGCCGTAAGGATTATTCCAGAGCTTTTAGTCTATTGACTGACTGTGTAGAAGAGGGTGAAAGAACCTATGGCGGTAAGAATAATTATAAGCATATAGAAAGTATTGATCTGGTGTTCTTAAGTCATTGCCAAGCATTATTAGGTAGGATGTATTTGAAAGGATATGGAACGGAACGTGACTACGAGGAGGCATATAAACTACTTACGACTTCCATAAGGATATATGAGCCACTAGAGGAGTATAGATATTATTTTACTCATGAAGCATACAATGATTTAGCATTTATGTATGAAAACAAACTTATAGATAAAACTTCGAACTCTACGAAGGCTATTGGATATTACCAACGAGCTATAAAGCAGAATTCACGAGAGGCCAAGTTTAACTTGGCAAGGTACCTTACCTATAAAGCAGGTGGAGATATTATCAAGTCTGAAAACAAAGAATATATTTACAAATTAATCCATGGTGCAGTGTTTAGTGGACTGACCCCTGCCCTTTACCACTACGGAGGCTTACTCCAATTGGGGTTGAATGTTGAATTTGAGCCTGAAAAGAGTTACAGCTGTGAAAACATAATCATTTACTACAAGTTATTTATTGAAAGACTTGCAAGATCATTTATTCCTCAATTAAAACAGGCTTTTGAAGAATTAAGGTACGGACATTTCCAAAATTCTTTGGTATATTATGCTATGGCTGCGGAACAAGGACTCGAAAACGCTCATGTTTCAGCGGCCTACCTTCTTTATCAACCTGAAACCCTTCTTGAAAGACTAAATATTTTTAAGTCGAAGAAAGCTAAGACTTTTACTAGAGAAAGGGTGATGGCAGCGGTCAACTATCTTGAATTGGCATCGGCTCATAGTAATATTGATGCTACAATCCAACTTGGTGATATGTATTGGAATGGTGTAGGGGGTGATGATATTCTCCCTCAAGATTACAATTTGGCATTTGTATTCTACAAGAAAGCAGCATTGCAACATTCTTCCCACGCGTGCTTCAATTTGGGACTCATGTACGAGTACGGTTTAGGTACAGTAAATAACACTATTGATTATTTTATGGCAAAGAAACACTATGATTTAAGTATACAGTACAAGGAAGCTAATAAAATCCCAGCAAATTTAGCATTATTAAGACTTAGAATTAAATACTTTTTTTCTGGTAACCAAGAAAAGGGATTATACAATAACGGGAAGAATCTTAACGATGATAACGGTGGCTGGTTTAAGGCATTTAAAAGCTTAGGTAAGTTGAAGCAGAAAGAGCAACAGAGACAACAAGAACAGCAACTCGAAGATACTACTAGGGCTGATGCACATCACCAAGGCACTTCTTTTGAGGTAGAAGAAGATTATGACGCTGGCGATTACTTGGTAATTTTCATAACATGTACATTTTTCTTGGTCTTCATTGTACAAAACGTTATCTTACAGTTTAGAAGATTTAGAGGAAACAACAATGCCAACAATGCCAATGGCAATAACAATAACAATAATAATAATGATAATAATAATAATGAAGATGGAAACGAAAATGTCAACATCAACCAAGGAAACGGGTTTCAGTGGAATGGGTTCCAATTTAGAGGAAATTTCGGAAACCTTGAATTTCAATTCTTTGCTCTCTAAGTATCCGTTGTTATAGATAATATAAACTACTTTTTTGCTTTCATTTAATTGTTTCTATAATTATCCTAACCTTACTATATACATGTTATTTCTGTTCATTGATGATATCTTTCATCAACGGATGACTGTTGATTAATTTTTCACTTAAAGTGTTCCTTTTCAGTTTCAATTCTCGTTTCGATTTTACGGGACTTTGCATTTCTTCAAACATGAATTTATAAACATCGGTTGCACCTTCTTCTAAGTCATGCATCCAATTTCTACTTTCAATTAATCCCATAAACGCTTCTAAAGTGGGGATAGTTTTCAAAGTAGATTTGCTTCCAATGATAATTAATTTTGATTTTGATCTGGTAATGGCGACATTGACTCTTCTCCATTCCTTTAATAAATCACCGACTCTATTTTCCTTGTTCGACCTAACTAAGGAAATAATTATACAGTCTTTATCCCTACCTTGGAATTGATCTGCAGTTAAGATTTCAACATTAGATTTATGGAATAATTTTCTATTCAAGAGTCTTAACTGTGCCCTATAAAGTGACATCACCCCAATGCTACTCTCATCAACCCCACAACCTGTAAGTGATTCAATAATTTGATAAATTAATTCCACTTCAGTTGGGTTTTCAACTTTTTCTCCGATAATTCTTTCCAAGCCAGGTAAGTTATCATGATTTAAAAATAAAACTTTATTCTTAGGGTCAAGGACTTTATCCATCCATAATTCACCCAATTCATCATCTGAAACGTACCTGTTAATATTTTTTGGATGGGGTATATCTAATTGTTGATTTGCCACAGATTCGCTCCCACACTTCAATCTGCCATCATAAACCAATAAGTTCGAAAGTAACATAATATCTTGACACATTCTATATTGGTAAGTAAGCTCAACAACACTTTGTGGATGCTTATCACTAAGCATTTTAAACATAGATTGTGAAAGGCCCTGTTTTACTCTGTTACTAGGGTGTTGTACTAAAGGTGGGAGTTGATGGTGATCCCCAACTAAGACGAACTTATCACAGAATCTCAAAGGTCCTAAGCTTACAGGCATCGAAACCTGAGAGGCTTCATCAATAATACAATAATCAAAGTGATCTCTAAGATTAAACGCAATATCACCAATCCCTAAGCACGTTGTAGCTACAACCAAAGGCTTCATATAAGTCGTGGTGAACTCGCTATAATTCGAGAACATCGAACTCTGAGCAACAAATTCTTGAATCTCTTTATGGATTCTTGCGGGATGACCAACTCTTAGGATTCCCTTTATCCCCAAAGCCTTGACTTTAATAAGTATATTATCAACCGCGGAATGTGTATATGAGGCTAATAACACACTTTTACCCATTGATACAAGAAATTGAATTATTTTAGCAATAACGGTAGTTTTTCCAGTTCCAGGCATTCCAAGAATCAAGCAATATTCTTCGGTAGAAATAATTTTCTTAAAAGCATTGTATTGATCTGGGTTGAAATCATTCTTGTTAACGGTCTGCTCAAGTGATATTAGTAAACCAGAATTCTGACTGTAAGTTGGAGTCTTCATGTTTACAATAACTTCTCTTCTAAGTTCATCCCCACCTTCCATAAACAAGTTTAATATATTGTACCTTGCTAACCCCATTCCATGGAACATCTCATCTCTATCTATTCTGAACAATTTCAATTTCGATGTTGTTGCATGTTGGGTCTTGTGGAGTACCCCTTGGAAACTTTGATGATTTTCCTTGTTAAAGCTAGAGGTATGAATGTCAGATTTCATAATTCTACGCTCACTCGAGATGACAATAAAAGTTGGTCTTATTGAAATAATATAACCTTGAGCAATAGCAAAGTGACCAATTTCATCACTAATAATTACTCTGTCATTTTTACTGAGCTGAGAAAGTTGTAAAGTATCAATGCCTCCATCCTCCGATGATCGTTCGAATGTATATACAAATCGTTTCAAATCATCATCTTCGTCATCCGCTTCAGTTATAACCATATGAGAAAGAGCCTTACCTCCTTGTTCTTCTCTTTGCTTGGCTGTAAATGTCCATAAATCCTTTTTCAATTGTGAAATAATACTTTCCTCCTTGGTTAATAACTCATTCCAGAATTCATAAAAATTCTTATAATGCGGATTGTCTTCTAGTTGAAAGGTCAAACTATCATAAACTCCATCTGGCAACCCACTCGACTCCTGGTCTCCATTTTCAACCAATTTATTAATGGTCATACAAGATTTTTGTACCTCACACCGATCACAGACAGACAGTTTAAGTAAATCTGGTAGCTCAACACAATCATCTCTAAGATATTTCGTCAATCTGTTTCTAAGATTAACTAAAGATTTTAAATCAGTTTGACTTATATCATTTAGTTTCATGATTTTCTCTTTTGTATACAACAACAAGAATGAATTAACATCAATATCATATCTATCTTTGAATAGTAATGCATAAAGTGAAGATTGGGCATGATGAGAAAGATGTTCTCTACCACTTTTAATTTCCATTGGGAAGAGAAATTTCCCAGACGCAGCTGGGTTATTGTACCTTTGAACATTCGCCTCTAACGTGACGTCGACCATTCCTTTGATACCAAACATGGGTGACCAAATATTTTCTTCAACATCTAAAACATTACTAACCGAGAATTGACACAGTATATTTCTTTGATTTGTCGGAATAACATTCTTACTTGACAAAGGTTTCTTAAAGTATGTTTGAAACCAAGTTTTTAAATATGTGAACTGTTGTTCCAACTCTGACCTAACTTTATCCAATACATTTCCAATACTGAAAATTTCTAATAAATGAAAGTCCAACTCTTTTTCTAATACTTCGTACATAAATGCATCTGTCCAGGTATCTTTAGCAAGACAAGCTTGGAATATTACATGAATAATCGTACCTACAATTAATGGTATCGAGCTTGCCCCAGGATATCTGAACCTGTTTAAAAGAACAGTTTTTCTTGGACATGTCATTTGTTGAGAGACAGTGGTAGCTGAAACCAATATATCCGGGTTCCAAATTAATAAATTATTCTGATCATCAACAAGGGCATGATTGGAGTTGCCATTTGTTAATATAATATGAATAATATCACCAATTTGAAAATCCAATTCAAAATACTCTCCTCTAACCAAAACTTTCAGTGAAGTATCTGTCAGGTCTATGACACTTAAGATGACTTGATTTCTGACTCTCTCTTGAATTTTAAATTTATTTCGAAGTATTCCCTTGATCTGAAATCTTTTTAGGTCCGGCCTTTCGAAAGATATCTTCGCAAGGTTTGTTTCTTCCGCATCTTCATCATCAATCACAATAGGAGTACTCTGTAAATGGAGCAGTTCTAACTTTCTAACATCCCTTTGAAATAATTCTGCATGTTTTTTGTCATTTAGTTGTTGAGTAGTTAATAACTTTGTTTCATCTTCTTTTTTCTCTTTTATGAGTGTTGACTTACTTGCATTAAACTGGGTAGACACTGGTGGGAGAGTTTGCAAATCATCATAATTATCATCATCATCAGAGAATGGATCTTCCTCATCATCATCATCATCATCATCATCATCATCATCTTTGTCATTAGTACCATTATTCGAGTTTATTTTAATTGGAATTGCAGGTTTTTCTTCGTCATCAGAAAAATCGGAAAAATCGTCAAAGTCATTTGGTTTAAGACTTTCAGAAATTTTATTCAAGTTAGAAATCGAGTTGGAAATCAGATCCAAATTTTCAATATTGCCTGGACCTATACCCATAATTGAGTCCAGATCATTACCGACCTCTGTCAGTTCGATCTCTTTCTCCTTTTCATTCAAAAAAGGATCAGATGGACGACTCCGCTTCTCCTCTTCTGGCTCAATCATCGAGTCACTAAAATCGTCTTCAAAATCAATATCCTGAACGACCTCTTGAGTATTACTTATTTCATCCTTTAATGGCAGGGCAAGTTTTTTCTCCAATTGAAGTGGTATTTGCAGCCCCTCTTGACTATTTCTCTTATGTGGCCCATCTTCAAATTTAGTTAACCAACTATTCAAAGCAGACTCTGAGGAAGCCAATTTCATTGGCTTATTGGATTTTTTCTTCGGTTCATTAAAAGCTTTCATTTCATCAATTCCAAGAGTTTTTGATCTCATCATGATTGTTGGTGAAGTATCCGATGGGAAATCTATTTTATTCCTCTTACGCTTACTCTCCGATGACAAGATATCACTATGTGTCTTTTGTAAAGTGGGAGTTTGTGATAATATATTATTGAATCCTGTCCCATACTTATTGAGTACAGAATTAATTTGATCGTTATTATTAATCGAAAATGCATCATTACTCAGTGGTGAAGTTTCATTTTTCAAAGGTGATGATCTGTGAAGTCTACCAGCAGCAAGAGTACCACCAATCATCATACCAGTGCTTATCTTTTGTTTCTCAGGAGACCCACCACCCCATCGTATTCCATCAAAGCTATCATCCGACGATTGCTGTTCTCTAATGAGTTTTTCATAATCAATAAATTTTGTAGGGGTAACGGCCGAGCCTCCCTCCTTTGCAGCGTCATTGGAATTTGCTTCTAATTCATCTTCTCCTAGCAAATCATTGGGAAGGGAATGCCCGGCAATAGAATTCGCAGGTTCTGGGTCTAGCTCACTTTCTAACTCAGGAACTTTCTCCCTTTCAGCATTTATGTTAACCAAATTATTAGTTGGTTGAAAGAAGTATTTGGTCTTTGTCATTATTCTACCTTTCTTCTTAGGGGGCGATTTATCTGAATGTCGACTATCCATTTTCAATTAAATTTCAATAAAGGTAAATCCAAAAAGAAAAGAAATCAAAATTATATGAGATCAACACAACACAAAAGCGTTAACCTTTCTAGAAGCAAATCAATGTTTCTTTGTTTTATCGATATAAGTAAATCAATAGTGGAATTAATTATATAGTTCTTAATGTTTACCTTTTTTATACGCAGGAAACGAACGCCAAAAGTTGCAACCCTTTCTGAGAGATACTTAAAAATCAACTTTTCAATACTTACTGTTGCATTAAATTGAGCCATAAAATTTGGAATTAGTCAATGGTTAGTTAGATGAAGATAAATTATATAGAAGTTCTTGATTTTGAATTAAATATAAAAAAAAAAACAAAAAATAAAAATAAAACACACTTGACTGACTCTATACCTTCCAGAAAGGTATTGAGTACTTACAGTTGCATCGTTTAACAATGGCCCATCGTACAATATCCAATGGTTAACTCAATAAATCAATAAATGAATATATATATATATATATATATTTACAGTCTTTAAACTACTTCCTGATCTCGACACGGAATGGAGGACGTCATCAAACTTACTTATCTACTCTCACCTAGGGCTAACGAAGCGAAGCGACCGAAGGGACAAGAGCTCAATGTAATCGCCCTCCCCAGGTAGAGGAGAGCCAAACCTCCTTCACCAATTGCTTATCTCTGACCTAAATCTCTCTTCTACTCTGCTCTTCACTACTGGATAAACATATCTGTCATGCTCCAAATTCATAAATATCAATGTTGCAACAACCTGCATATATGACGTAAAATGTACACAGGATGGATGGAAATAACTTTATTCCTTTTCCTTCCTACACATAACCAATATATTAACACAAAGAGAAATTTTAAAACCTCATCGAAAGCGAGAGTTTCCAAAAAAAATTTGGCGCAAGCTCACTCGCCAATACACAGGAAACAAAATTTTCCTTTTTTTTTTTTTATTTTTTTTTTTTTTAGGAAAAAACCTGAACATCCATCTCATCTCTCGAAAACGAAAAAGATATAGAGAACACAAATTCATATTATCCCCCTCCCCTTCTTTCTAAAGTAAGACTACTAAAAGACTAACTAAATTATAATTACGCCATGGCTTTCGTCTTAACTGAAACTGCCGCAGGTTACGCCCTCTTAAAGGCTTCTGATAAGAAGATCCACAAGTCTTCAACCCTCATTGAAGATTTAAACACAGCTGAAAAAGTTGCTGAACAATTCAAGATTCACCGTTTTGAAAAGTTTCAATCTGCTGCATCTGCTTTAGAAGAAGCTAATGCTATCATTGAAGGTAGAGTTTCTGACAACTTGAAGAAGTTATTAGAAGATGTCAAGAACGATAAGAAGGCTACTTTGATTGTTAGTGAAGCTAAGTTAGGTAACGCTATTAACAAGTTAGGATTAAACTATTCTGTTGTATCTGATGCTGCTTCTTTAGATTTACACAGATCCATTAAGGAATTCTTACCAGAATTATTACCAGGTTTAGATGACACCGTCTTAAAGCAAATGTCTCTTGGTTTAGCCCACTCTATTGGTAGACATAAGTTGAAGTTTTCCGCTGATAAGGTTGATACTATGATTGTTCAAGCTATTGCCTTATTAGATGACTTAGATAAGGAATTAAACACTTACGCTATGAGATGTAAGGAATGGTACGGTTGGCACTTCCCAGAATTAGCTAAGATTATTGTTGATTCAATTGCTTATGCTAGAATTATCCTTACCATGGGTATTAGATCTAATGCTTCCGAAACTGATTTATCTGAAATTTTACCAGAAGAATTAGAAGAACAAGTTAAGAACGCTGCTGAAGTTTCTATGGGTACTGAAATTACTGAATTAGATTTAGAAAACATCAGAGCTCTTGCTGATCAAATTGTTGAATTTGCTGCTTACAGAGAACAATTATCTAACTACTTATCTTCAAGAATGAAGGCCATTGCTCCAAATTTAACTTCATTAGTTGGTGAATTAGTTGGTGCTAGATTAATTGCTCACTCTGGTTCATTAACTTCATTAGCTAAGGCTCCAGCTTCTACCATTCAAATTTTAGGTGCTGAAAAGGCTCTTTTCAGAGCTTTAAAGACTAAGCATGATACACCAAAGTATGGTTTATTATACCATGCTTCCTTAGTTGGTCAAGCTTCTGGTAAGAACAAGGGTAAGATTGCTAGAGTTTTAGCTGCCAAGGCTGCTGTTGCCTTAAGATTTGATGCATTTGCTGAAGAAAGAGATGATTCTGGTGAATTTGGTTTAACCGTAAGATCAAAGGTTGAATCCAGATTAAGTGCCTTAGAAGGTAGAGATATGAGAACTACCAGTAAGATTGTAAGAGAACAACCAAAGGTTGAAATAAGCGAAGCCAAGGCTTACAATGCTGATGCCGATGCTCCAACTGTTGACTCTGACGATGAAGAAGAAGAAGAAGAAGAAAAGCCAGCCAAGAAGGAAAAGAAGGACAAGAAGAGAAAGAGAGATGATGATGAAGAAGAAGAAAAGTCTTCTAAGAAGGAAAAGAAAGAAAAGAAAGAAAAGAAGGAAAAGAAGGAAAAGAAAGAAAAGAAGGACAAGAAGGAAAAGAAAGAAAAGAAGGAAAAGAAGGAAAAGAAAGAAAAGAAATAGATAAATGAATAGAAGTGAGATCCAAAGGCAGTAATTTCTACAACAAATAGGAAACCCATCCCCCTAAACACAAATTAAAAGAAAAAAAGAAAAAAAAAAAATAAATTAGACTGTTCAACGTCTTAGATTTTATGACATCAATGATTTCGATAAACCATTGACGATCCTATATTGCATTCTCTTCTGTTTGTTCATTTTTATGTATAGTGAGGTTACGGCCGTTGTTTATAATACAAGTTTGTTAAGAAGTTTGTTTTTTTGTAGTAATATTTCTTTTGAGCAGTAATAGAGTTGAAACATCATTAGTTAATGGAGACATTAGACTAGTAAATACCTGAACTCAATGCAAGCAATCATATAGATATGAACTTTTTTCTTTTTTTTAACACATTTGGTCCCCTATATAAGAAACGAAATGTGTGCAAGCAGATCTGCAAAGATAGGTTCCTCTATAGAATTGTTTGGATAAACTGCCGATCTTATGTTATTACATGTATTGTAGCCATTTGGTTGAAGTCACATGATATATAAAATTTCAAACTGTGTATGAAAACGTGCGAGAGATCCATATAGTGTGTTCCAATTGTAATCATAAACTACCGTAATTCTCTTTGATTCCTTTCAGTGTTGATCTTAATTTGGTCTACTCTTACTTTGGTTGATTTCAATTAAAATGTCTGCCCCTTGTAGTTGTGCTGCCAAGCCGTCACTTACCAAAATCAGTGAACAATACCTCAGCGATGATCCAAACCATCCAGCTAACTTGATTTGCGAATTGTGCCGCCTTTTCTATGATAATGGATGGGTAACCGGTACTGGTGGTGGTATTTCCATTAGAGATACTAAAGGTGATAACCCAAACTTAGTTTACATTGCTCCCTCTGGAATTCAAAAGGAAAAGCTTCAACCATGGGAAATGTTCGTTGCAGAGTTACCAACTGAAAAGATTTTAAGAACTCCAAACGAATGCCCAGCTGAATTAACCAAATCATACAAATACAAGCCTTCAGCTTGTACTCCTCTCTTTATGAGTTGCTACCAAATGAGAGACGCTGGTGCATGTATCCATACCCACTCACAAGCTGCTGTTATGTGTACTTTACTCTGGCAAGATAAAGTTGAATTTGAAATCTCTCATATTGAACAAATCAAAGCTTTACCACAATTGAAATTGAATGAAGTTTCTGGTAAAATTGAAAAAGTTGGTAGTATGCAATTTTATGACAAATTAGTTATCCCAATTATTGAAAATACTCCACATGAAGAAGATTTGACAGACAGTTTACAAGAAGCAATTAAGCAGTACCCTGGTACTACCGCTGTTTTAGTTAGAAGACATGGTATTTATGTTTGGGGTGAAGACGTTTGGAAGGCTAAGGTATATAACGAAGCTATTGATTATTTATTAGAATTAGCTGTGAAAATGAAGCAAGCAGGTATTCCGCTTGTAAAAGAAGAGTAAGTATTTTTAAAGAAATATATGATAAATTAATGAGTGCAGTGTAAGTTGAAGGGAAATCTATTAGCTTAAATCGTTTAGAGAGTGGAAAATCTTTGACAGAAATTGTGATATACCAGTTAGTAATGTATACGTAGTGGATTTCTGATCAACACCTTCTTATAATGCATTGTATGCTGAATTTAACCTACTGGCTTTCTAATCTCAATCTATTGTTATTAATGTATATTTTGTAAACTCACTCTACCAAGAGATTGAAGCAAATTTATGCCATTTAGAGCACGATATTTATACCACCTTTATACGGGACCATAAATCTACTGCTATGTATATCTAATATGTATCTAGGAAGAAAAAGCTTCAAAGAATTCTCCGTGACGACTTGATTATTTCTTCTGAAATAGTACACTAGGCATATCCCACTTCTTACTTCAAGCCAATGTTAGTGGTATTATAGTACACGGAAATCCTAACAGGGCATGCAAATTTTGCTGCTTTTATTTTGATTTACCTGTTAAATTGATTATAATGGATTCTTGGTACCTTTCAATTCTTCACCATGAACCTCATCCCAATTTATTGGATTTGTTTCATCAACTTCACCAATACAGACAATATTCCCTCCTCTCATGACGTACAACCCCAAGGGAATTTCCTGGTTCTCTTCACCTTCCGCTTCTATGATTCGTTCTACGCAATGGGCTATTATAATATTTGTAGAATTATCATACCCTTCAAGTATTCCTTCAAAAAGTCGAGCATCGGTGGATATGATTCTTACTTTCTCTATAGTGATATGTTAGTACATGAAAAAGAAAGAACTATTTGGAAACTATGATTTAATTAACACACAAATATTTCCAGGTTGAAATTTACTTACTTTCGAGAAACTCTTTAAGAGCAGACATTACAAGTATTCTACGGATACGAAATAAGTAAGTTATCATGTTCCATCAGTTTTCACATACTAATGATTACTACTGCGAGAAGGAGGAGGTGTAACAGGGAATATGCAGGAGCGCAAGGAACATAGGGTTAGAATTATAAACTACTCATTTTGGTTGCAAACTTGCCTTCTTTCTTTTCCAACGTCAGTCGACAAATATCAGCAGCATTACAATGACCATTTCATCTGAGATGGATGACAGCACAAAGTTCCTAGTTGATTGGGCTTCAAGAATTGAAATGGAATTCTTATCTTTCAAATCGATGGTATCCGATACACTCAAGCAGCATTTTGAAACAGCAGAATCTTACCCCTTATCATCATCATCATCCTCATCATCAACAACAAGATCAAAATCATTGTCAACATCATCACTTTATCATGGCAACAGAGATAACTTTAACGTGGTACTCACTGGACTTAATGCTTCAGTCGAGAAATTAACCCAAAAAGTAGGTTCCCTTGAACAGAAATTATCAACCAATCCTTTCAATAGTGTCGATGAATCCCTGCATACAGATTTCAAATCAGATATTGATAATTTAAGGCTCTTACAAGACCAATTAATTAGAGGTTTAACCACCCTATCACTAACCAAGACATCGGCAGTGGCAGAAACTGGACCTCACCCACAGGATATCGACGACATCAAGTACTTTTTAAAGTTAATTTTGCCAAAACTAATGAATATCGAGAATCAATGCAATACTATTGCTGATTCAACAGAAAGGCTGCAAAAGAGGAATTACGCTACTGCCTTTGAAAGTACATATGTAGAAAGAGATTTAAGAAGGGTGCTGCACTCTGGATCACCATATAGACCACCATCGAGACTACCATCCAGGAAAGTGGCTGGTTCACGTCCCAGCACACCACCACAAAGGCTCTTACGCTCAAATTTCGATACATCCATTTCTCAAGATATGTTAAATTGATAGTTCAAATTGAATATGCAGTATCTCCTTATATGCTAGATTCTTTACTCACGGCTTTTACAATACCGTTTCGGCTTAATGTGTCACTGCTCATCCTACGCGCTTAACTTCCATTTTCAAAAAATATGCAATAGATGTATAGAATTCAATTGCACTGCACACAACTACTGCCATGAGAGTATGACTCATACCTCTCAAAAGGCCATATATATCATCGAAAATGCCTGCATTTCTCAAAATTCTCGCCAAAAGCTTCGCTATAGTAACGAAATTTAGTGGGTTCCTTAACATAAATGACTGGCGTGAAAATTTTTCTGCACATCAACCCATCATGCTAGATCTTGGCTATGTATATATATATTGCTATTATCCTGCCGTTTGAAAGACTTGCATAATCTTCTTCTTTCTTTCTTCCTTTTCATCCCCCTTAATTTTTTAAAAGATTTAGTACTATTTTATTTTTAATAAGCTTTAAACTTGTTCTATAAGCATCGTAAAAATAAAAAATAAATTCTGATGTCGCAAGAAAGTGGTTCGGAAAAGCTTTCCAATACTTCAACCAATAATAACTCATTTGATGCAACAAGCTCAAACAATCAACAAATAGTTGCTCCAAAGGCTCCATATTTCTGGACCTTAGAATCATTCAAGCCTGCTGAAAAGAAAGGAAGTTTAACTGGTAAGAATGTTACTGCTGAAGATGCTCACTTAACTGATTTGGAAAGAGCTGCAATTAGGTCTGCAAATTCTCAATTGTCAAGATCTTTAAAAACCAGACACTTACAAATGATTGCCATTGGTTCCTCAATTGGTACCGGTTTATTCGTTGGTTCTGGTAGTGCTTTAAACACTGGTGGTCCAGCTGGTCTTTTAATTGCCTGGGTACTTATTTCTACTGGTGTTTTTGCAACTATGCAAGGTTTAGGTGAATTGTGTGTTACATTCCCAGTCAGTGGAGGGTTTAACATTTATGCCACCAGATTCATTGAACCAGCTGTTGGATTTGCTGTTGGTTGGAACTATTTCATGCAGTTTTTTGTATTATTACCATTAGAATTAGTTGCAGCATCGATTACAATTAAATACTGGAATCATAATTTAAATTCCGATATTTTTGTTGCTATTTTCTGGGTTGCCGTACTTTTCATAACCTTATTAGGTGTTAGAGGATATGGTGAAGCGGAATTTGCCTTTTCATTTGTCAAAGTTGTTGCCGTTATTGGTTTCATTATTTTGAGTGTAGTCTTGATCTGTGGTGGTGGACCATCTCACGAATTTATTGGTGGAAAGAACTGGAGAGTTCCAGGTCCTTTTGCAAATGGTTTTAAGGGTGTTTGTTCTGTTTTTGTTACAGCTGCCTTCAGTTTTGGTGGTACCGAAATGGTTGGTTTGACCGCTTCAGAATCTGAAGATCCAAGAAAATCATTACCTAAGGCAATCAAGGCTACTTTTTGGAGAATCTGTATTTTCTACTTAGTTGCGTTAACCATGGTTGCATGTTTAGTCCCTTGGAATGATGACAGATTATTAGGTGCTTCTTCCGTTGATGCAACTGCTTCTCCATTTGTTATTGCCATTGTTAATGGTGGTGTCAAAGGTTTACCAAGTGTCATCAATGCTGTTATTTTAATTGCTGTTTTATCTGTCGGTAACGCTTCTGTATACGCAACTTCAAGATCATTAAACTCATTAGCTGAACAAGGTATGGCACCACAATGGACTGGTTACATTGATAAGGCCGGTAGACCATTGGCTGCAATCTTGATCACTAATATTTTTGGATTATTTGCTTTCATTGCTGCTTCAGATAAACAAGTTGAAGCATTCAATTGGTTATTAGCTTTATCTGGTTTATCATCAATTTTCACCTGGATTTCAATTAACTATAGTCATATTAGATTTAGAGCTGCTATGTCTTATCAAAAGAGAACTACAAATGAGTTAGCATTTGTTTCTCAAGGTGGTGTATGGGGTTCTTGGTATGCCTTAATCTTGAACTTTTTGGTTCTTGTTGCCCAATTTTGGATTGCTTTATTCCCAATTGGCGGTTCTCCAAATGCTTCAGCTTTCTTCCAATCTTATTTGGGTCTCCCAGTTATATTGATTTCTTGGTTAGGTTATAAGATCTATATGAAAGACTGGAAATTAATCATTCCGGCAAAGGATATTGATATTGACACTGGTAGAATAAATATCGATATTGATATTCTTCAACAAGAATTAGCTGAAGAAAGAGCAGAAATTGCAGCATTACCTTTCTACAAAAGAGTTTATAGAGTATGGTGTTAAGAAAATAAGACACCAATAATTTTGCATTGTACATTACCTAATATATATAATAAACCGGTTTAAATAACTTCTGATCCTGTAAGCTCTCTTGAATGCGATAACTTGAGTCTCAAGTTAGCACCCTTTCTAGCAATGCAACCACCTTTACGACAGAGTTCGCTATAATATAGTTCGTACACCGGGATATAGCGATTTACAAATTGTTCAACTTGTAAATCTGTCATTCCAGAGCCAGTTTTGATTATCATAGCATGTTCCTGTTCTAGCCTCCATCTATTAACGTTGGCGATATCGGTATCTATAAAGATGAAATAGTCAAAAAAGGACCATATGTTTGTATAGTTCAGCAATTCCTCGTTAACATTTTCCACTTGGTATAACTTGTGTCTGGGGAGGGTTGAGGTGTCGAAGTCACTGGTGAGATACTTTATTCTTACCTGATCTACATCAAGTGGAGCGTATCCATTAAACCATCCTTCGAAAATAATCACATCGGCTTTCGTGGTGACAGGGATGGATGATACTCTGTCTCCTTCGCCTGCAGCAAAGCTCTTGTCGTACACTGGGATTTCCGTTTCCTTACCCCTGATTAACTTCCCCAAAATGTCAATACCTAAGCGTACGTCATGTGTACCGGGAAGTCCCCTCCCTTGTAATAGCTTGTTTCCATCGGCGGCTGCTTTGCGAGTCAATTCCCTTTGTTCACTATTGGTTAAGTAGAGATCATCCATGGAAAACTTTATACAGTTAAGGTTAGTGTATTTTTCTTTGATCGCCAAACACAAATGCTCTGCAAGGTATGTCTTACCAGAACCTTGAGGACCCGAAACACCAAAAACTATTGGCGAACTGTCTGATGACGGAACATATGAGGAAAGAGCCCCTGATATAAATTCAAATGATCTTTCAAGGGACATGTAAATTCGTGGGAAGAGTAACGAGAAGAAGAAGAAGAAGAAAGGAAGAAATATTTTGTTACTCCAAGTTTGAAAAATGAATCTACCCCACGAAATCCAAATTGCACTTCAGATACAGATACACTTGTAGAACGAGTAACAATAGTACACCTTCGAGGCTACAGTATTTTTCAGTCAACTGGAAGGGTATGTGTATACCGAAGAAATTGTACAATTGTCATTGCCAGGCGAGCCAATACCTAGTCTTACAATACTAAATCATTTTACACGGTACTGGAATGTACAATTTCTTTTTACCTTGAACTTCACTTCTTAAAGCTACTTCCAGCCCCATTGAGATTAAGAATTACCATGAAGTCACATTTGAACTCTCAGAATTAACATTCCAGTTTTATTACTGGCGAAACACCTAATTTGTTGCTTCTGCTTCAATTATAGAGATATAGTCTACGTATTCAATTTCATTGCGTATTGTCATTTCTCCATTGCCATTTTCTATATACTAAATAGCCTTGGCATCTTTTAATTTCGATATTAAATCATCAACTGATTCTACCTTAATACCAGCTTCTCTTTGAGGTGGTTCTTCAACCTTTAAAATTTCTAATCTATTAGATAATTCAATTTGTAAATCACTTGCCTTTAATTTTTCTAATGGCTTCTTCTTTGCCTTCATAACGTTTGGCAAGGATGCATAACGTGGCTCGTTTAATCTTAAATCAGTGGTAATAATCATTGGCAACTGAGCTGACAAGGTATCAGCACCACCATCGACTTCTCTAGTAACAGTAACTTTGTCACCATCGATTTCTACTTTAGAGGCATTGGTAGCTTGCGGCCAGTTTAATAAACCAGCAAGCATTTGACCAGTTTGGTTGGCATCGTCGTCAATGGCTTGCTTACCTAAAATAATCAAGTTTGAGTTCTCACGTTCAACAACTTTTTGTAACATCTTTGCAACTGTTAATGGTTCAATTTCTTCTTCACCAACATCGATCAAAGTGGTGGAGTCGGCACCCTTAGCTAATGCAGTTCTCAATACATCTTGTGCCTTAGTTGGGCCAATAGAAACAGCATGAATCTTTTCAACAAGATCCTTGTTACCTTCTCTTATTCTAAGTGATTCTTCTAACGCAATATCACAAAATGGATTAATACTAAACTTAACTCCCTTCTTCTCAACACCAGTTTGTGCCTTATTAATTCTTGGCTTGATAGCAAAATCAATTACTCTCTTAACTGGAACTAAAATTCTTAACTTAGACATGTTTAAACCTGTATATTCGACAACTTATTAAATCAATTTATATTGTTAATTCCAGAGTCTGTTTAATAAGGTGGATTGAATTGAATTTGAAAAATTATATCGACTATATACAGGAAATACAATTATTACTCACCGCTATCGGAGTACATTACAACATCAACAACTACATCAACAACTACATAATAATACAATACTGAAGCTACATCGAACTTCATCATTTCCCTCATTTTTTCTCTTGCTATACTTGAGTCAATACATTTATTGATTAAAATTAACTCTAGATCTTGCCTTCATTTTCTCAATCCTTGCCTTTAATTGATTGGTAACCTCAGCGGCTCTCTTCCAACTATCATCGTTGTTACTGATCTCCATGTCTTTGTCTCTATTGTAATAAGTGTTTGTGTTTTCTGCCATCTTTGTTGGACTCGAAAACCTTTTGGAATTATTAGAAAGTGATGGTATTTGATCCTCTTTATTCTGTTCTGGATCAATGGAAAGCCTGTTGACTCTAGAGCTTAATTCACCAGATGTTATCCTACTGCTTGGGTATTCATTAAGGAACAGGGTTGAGTATCTACTCACTCCATTTCCAGAGGCATTTCTTACCGGCAGCGAGTTTTGAAATGATTGACCAAACGATGGAGCAATACCTGGTTCTGGAACATTTGGTGCTTGGAATATCAGTCCTGTTGAATCTTGCTGTAATTTCTTTAATTCAACTGATTGCTCTAAATCTCGTATCTTTAATTTACTACTTTCCAAATCACTGGTCAATCTTAATATTTGAGTTTCCTTTTGTTTAATGATAATTTGACTACTATTATAATCTTTCATAAGGCTTTCATTCCTTCTTTGTAAAGATGCAAGCTCTTCTTCAAATTGTGATTTATCTTCTTCCGACCTTTGTTGCATTTGTTGTTGATATGAACTTTCCTTTTGTCTCCAAGCAATGGCTTGTTGACGTAATTTCAAAAGTTCTTCTCTTTCAGCCGATGATATTCCATCATCCATCATTGAATTACCATTAGTCAAGATTCTACCACTAGGTATTCCACTTCTAATTGACGATCTTGCCAAATCGCTTTTGACTGGCGAGGTCGCACCTCTCTTTGAAGGAATTGTATTAAGTGTAGATCTTGGTTTCTTTAATGCTGAAGCTGATGGTAACGATAATTTGGATGAAGAAGTTGCAGGAATTGTTCTAGAGGGTGGTGCTCTTTTGATGGAAGCAGCATTAGCGGCAGAGTTCACTGACGAAGAAGAAGAAGTCGATGAAGGCACAGTTCTACTACTAGCTGCTGGTACAGCAGCAGATTTCTTGGCCTTTACTACCACCTTATCATAAAATTCAACAACTTTACTCTTTCTGTTATCATCAACTTTCTCTAAAAATTGATTCAACTCTCTAGGTCCAGTTATTTTCATTAATGTACCAATCATTTCTGTTGACGCACGTCTAACTGGTTCTTGTGAATCACTTAATAATTTAACTCCAACCTCCATTATCATATCAATCTCAGCCAGTTTTGGTACAACTTTAGTCTCAGCTAAACATCTTTGTAAATAGTTGGTGGTCGCAATCTTGACCTGTGGTGTCTTATGTTTTAAACCGGTATTTATTGTCTCTTCAAGTATATCACTAAGACTTGAGCTCTTAAAAATCGAATCAAGTGATTTATTCAACGCGTCTGCTACACTTGCTTTCTTTTCCTTTGTTCTTTCGAGCATTGATGATAAAATGAAGTGTTGATATTTATGGAAACTCTTTTGTAACCCATTTGCCAAGAATTGAACGCAATCAGCTGCCAATTGAACAACTTGAATATTTGCATCCTTCATACATTTTGTGAAAATTCTCATTATTTCTGAATAATCATCTTTAGATTCTAATCTTACAGTTTTTTCAAGAATAGCATGAACCTCATCAAGAACTTCTTTACGCTCTTTCCAGTTAGTTGATGAAATGCGAGAGGAAAAATCAGCAGGAAGTTTGGTTAAGACTTCAACTGGTTCAATGAGATCAAATGCTTGAAAATTAGAATCATAATCTTGAGCTTCTGCAGAAGCAGCATCTTGCATTATGACATCATCACCTTCCATACCAGAAGCAGTGGCGGCGGCAACGGCAGCAGCGGCGGCAGCAGCAGCTTCTTCTGCTTCTATTCTTTTCCTCTCTATCTCTGCCTGCTGCTTCCTAGTAAACCTGATTTGAACTCCATTTTCAGTTACAGATTCAAATGCCTTTGTTAATTCCTTTTGCTGAATTGGTTTTAAGTCGGGAAATAAAATAGTTGGCAATGCGTCCTTAAGCCATTTATACAATTCCAAGGTTAATTTCTGAGTTTCAGCTCTAACATTTCTGTCGGCATGAGCAAATAATTTTGGTAAGCTTGGGATTATCAATTTTGGTGGAATGGTTTGACAACCAAAATTGGCAACTATATTCCCCAAACAGGCAACACATCCAGCTACAAGCTTGGGCAATCTATTTCCCAACAAGTTTAAAATGTCCTCTATGATCCCTTCCAAATCAGACTGAGCACATATCTCAACAAACATAAGTATACATTGATTTGCCTTCTCCTTGGTACCAGCTCTACTTGACAGTAAACCCTTTTCACAAAGACTAGTCACAACCCCAGAATTTTTCAAATTCTTAACAGCCCCTGGAGATCCACCATATTCCAAATACTTCCATAGCAAGTTAATCCCTGCCTCTTGCGCGACTACATTTGAATCAGTCACAATTTTCTTAAAATCTTGTACTACGTAGAAACAATCGTCCTTATCGTTTCTTGACGATTCATATCGCTTTGTCAACTCTTCATAAGCTTCAAGTCTAACCTTCCACACTTTGTGAGCCAACCGTTCTTCAATTGGGAGAGAAGAGTAGTCAGTAGTTTCCTCAGACATCTCGTGGGGATATTAATCGTTTATATAAGTCAATATTGTTACTTGGTGTATTGAAGTATTGGTTTTAATACAAGTGTTTTTTTTCTTCCTATATATCGGTATTGTTTACAAAACAATCGATCGGTACACACACGCGATGCACTAAAGCGGCGCGAGCAGCCACCAGTACTACATCTAACATTATGATCACTTACTTTACCCATCCACTTAACAAACAAAGAAGGTCTCTTAATCTAATAATTAAACTACAGCAAAGTCATTTTGGTAAATGCTACCAACCCAGAATTATATTGGAATAGAAAATGTATTATTATTATTATTATTATTATTATTATTATTATTGTTGATTTAATAGCATATATTCTGGGTGAGTAGGTGTGCAGATAATGATAAACCATAAATTTACCATAAATTCCCCAATATTTCATCAATTTACAAGAAATTTACAAGAAATTTATCTAGAACTGTCATGAATCCTACAAGAATTAGAATAATATAATAAATTACTTACTTTGTTTAAAACCTGTGCCTTTTTGAACGGTGTCAATCGAGTGATGTAAGTGTACTGCATATAAATAAAATATAATTATTTTGCAGCTAAAGAGCCAAAGCTTTTATGACAAGAGGATTCAGAAGAAGGGAAAGATCCAGGTGATCAAATATGTTCTAACAGGTAGAAAAACTGCCTGAATAACAAGTGGAATTCTGATCTCGTTTTCTTCTGTTTTATTTTTTTATTTTTTTGGTTTTTACTATTCCTTAAGAATTTTTCTATGCCTAATGGCTCTGCTCTTCTCTTCAGGTAATTACAAGTATTTCCATGTCTTTAGTGATCAATAAAGTTTCACCAGTATATGTAGAGCACAATTATTGCAAGGGTTTCTTTCTCTTAAATTTCTGGTGTATTTCTCTCTTTCGAGGGAAGAGAAGCTCGATCAAATCGGCATTCGTGGATCTGGCCCTAGTTAAGTGGTAACATTGGAGAATTTTCATTTTCTTTCTTCATTTCTACATAGATATCATGAATGATGTGAGATATTTATTAACTTTACTACATGTATCATTTCAATGCAAATTTATTTATTGGAGGGAGGGTGTTAGGGTTAATTTTAAAATGTGTTTTTTTTGTACGTTTTTCGTATTTCTATCATTAATATGTATTAATGGATTAATCTATGGTACACGAGTGTTTATGTAATGATGAACTGACCCAAAAAAAAAAGCCTCCAGGAGGAGGGGGGTCGGGGTCAGAAGTGAGGAAATCGATCGATCGAAGGATCCATCTATCTATCTATCTATTCGATGCTCTTGGCGAACTTTGCCTTGATTTCTTCGTATGGCTTTAAGTTGTCAAAACCCCAATTTTCTTCACCAGGTCTAGTTTCGTAGTATTTGGCAATGTTGACACCATGGTATGGGTGGTGTACAAAGTTGAACCATGGTATGATGGCTAACATGGCAACAGAGTTTTGAGAGTTTCTGTTGGCAAGATCCTTTAATCTGTCATCTAATAAAGAATCGTTTTCGTGGTATGGTAACTTACCTTCACTTAAAGACTTCTTGATTTCAAATCTGTCTAATGCAACTTCTCTAGAGTTTTCAGTCCAACCAAGGAATCTTTGAGAAGATCTTGAGTAGGCTAAGAGGAACCCAGCGGAAAACCCAAGGAAAGTCAATAATCTTAATGGACCACCTGGAACTCTAGTTGGTGCCTTGTATGGACCAGCTGAGGATTGTAATTTTTCTAAACCAAGAAGGGCACTTGGTAAGGCAATGGTAGTAGCACCCCATGCAGCGTAATCAGAAGTTCTAAAGTATCCAACAACTCTGTTGAAATGTGGGTCCAGGTCAATAAGTTCGTACTCAGTTGGAGCGGCAGCACCTCTTACTGGGATGGAGTTGGCGGTATAAGACATCTTTTGGTTTCAATTTTCTTTGTACGTTACTCGTAAATTATGATATCCACTTAGTTAATATGAATTCTACTACTGTATATTACTACGGTTAAAGGTAGCTTTCAACTTTATGGTTGAGTTTGTATTTTCCTGCGGACAGTTACATTAAAAAAAATTTGATTGGAGACGGTTTCTGTTACCCGGATCAAGCACTTTAAATACTGATATGTGGATATATGCAGGTCAGTATGATAAGATACTATTACAATCAAAATGTGCCCCCATCCCCCTCCTCTACTATATATGTTGCCACCGATTATTTCAATTCAGGTATCTTGCTGGTTTGATTATCCTGTGTACTGACTATGCCGATCAGACTCGACAATGATGATAGTTTGAGTTTACCAGATTTGGAATCATCAATTGGCGGCTATGATAGACATCACCAGCTCAGTCCCTTTACTAGAATCATAAATGCTATACGAATATACAATATACCTTTGATCAATTTCATGATCATTGGTGTGTTAGGAACGTTTTTACTCAAGTTAACAACGAAGTACACCTCCTTGTATATGAAGTCTTCTCTTGTTACTATCATGGTGACAAATCTCGTACTTTACGGTATCTCTGAGACACTAGCGCAGACACTTACAAGTTACAATTCATCAAGACCATTCATCAGTGCCGATTTAAACGAAATTGACCATGTTGGGATTTCGTTTAATTCAAGCGATATACAGAGACACAATACGCACCATCACCATGTCAACCCACTGCTGGCGCTGGATATTTCAACTACTTACGAGTATGACAGTGATGACGAAGGAGTAGAAAGATTTATTGATTACATCCAAGATGATGATCACGATCATGACGGGTTTAGCGGGGCCAGTTTGGATTTCCCACAAACTATACCGTATGTCCCACTTTCTTACTATCAGTTTCACAGACTTGCTGGGTTCATGTGCTGGGGTTTCGTTATGTCATTTGCGCAATGCTGGTGGTACAAATTTCTTTCCATTTATGCAAGAGACCCTAAATTCATTGAAGTTCTCCGTAAAGTTTTAACCGATCAGTTGTGTTTCTCACCAGTTTCATTATTCTGTTTCTTTACTTATGGTACTATGGTTTTAGAAAACGGGACCTGGAAGGATACGAAAAAGAAATTGAATAAGATTTATTTTAAGACGCTATTAATAAATTATTCAGTTTGGTTTCCGATTCAATTTTTCAATTTCTTGGTTGTACCGTATAGTTTCCAAGTGCCATTTTCATCTTCAATTAGTGTATTGTGGAATTGTTTCTTATCAATGAGGAATTCAGCTGCTAGTTGATTTGAAGATGACCATGGAATGGGGCCCACCAACAACAAATAAGTGAAAGACAAGATGGTTTTCCGATCATAACCTGCAAGGATATGCGATTTGTGTATATCTCTGTTTTGTTGCGTCTTTCAAACCCTTTTTAGATATATGCATTTAGGTTCGTGAATTTGGTGCATTCACATTATTAGAATGTTGTGTTTTGAGGCAATTTTGAGTAAGATAGTTGATGACTTTTAACTTTAATAGACAATAGTATACTATCTTAGTGTGAATGTTGACAAAATAAATCAGAATAGGCAAACAAACAGATTTTTTATTTATATATATCTTAAAAGTCTTACAAATAAAATATCATAATATGTGAATTCATTATAAATGTTATCAGTGATGTTTATAAGTACATCCCACTATTGGAGTAGCTATTAAATTTTCTTACGGATTTACTAATTTTGTTTAAAACCTCTTCCTTTTCCTTTTCATCTTTAATAATGAAATCAACTAATACATAAGTTGTGTCAACTAAAGCGTCGTTATCTAATTTTTCATAGCCAGGTTGTCCATCTGAATTTAAAACCAAACTAAAAAGCTGTTGCTCTTTAGTTATGTTAATTATAGAATTAAAGGAAGCTGCAATACCCGTGACAAAATGTGGAGGTTTTAAAAATGGTACAGCTAAGTAGGGAGAGTCTGGAGAAACACCTTCTAATGGATCCTTTTCTAATTTACTTATGGTTTGTCCATTATTTAAATTACAAGGTGATAATGTAATCCAAGATTTTTTAACATTTACCTGCTCAACAAGCTTTTCAGCAATTTCAAAATTTGTTATGGCGTTAGAAAAATGTGGAGCAACAATAAAAAGGGTTGAAGATCCGATTAATTCAAGAATTGGGATTGCAGCTTCTTCATCTGATTTTTTTGAAGATTTGATTGCCTTATAAAGTTGTTCATCTTCATCATAATCGGAATCGACGTCCCCTGTTTCAGCTTCAGCAGTGTTTGGTGTTTCTATTATAATTGAACCAATCTTTTTAGTAGGGAATGACTCAGTTATTACTTTAATAGTCTCTGGGGATATTATACAGTAATCTATTGATTTAGGTTTATCTGAAAATTCAATAATAACTTTTGGAATTACACCAACTGAATCATCATCTTCATCAATTGCATGACGAGGCGCTGGTTGATCGTTCCATGGTTTAATCTAAAGAAATGTTAGTAAGTAGATTCAGTAAATGAACCAGACCTGGAGAAATCCAGGGGAATTCAATTAGGACATAGATTGCACTCCCAACATTTGTTATAAGTCATTATAAAAACTCAATGTATTAAAAGGGATGGTACTATGAAATAGCACAGAACACTTCCTCATCTGTGTTTAAAACAAGATCCTCCCAAAAATGTTACAACTGCCATAAATTGGATTTCTTCTAATCTCAATTTCTGAAAGCTATTCCACCATCTTGGAGGCAATTATTTCTAAATCTCTCATCTCAAGGAAGAAACAACTACAACCAAGTTTTTTCCAATTAAACACAATTTCATAGGAAGTTTCAAAATGAAAATCTAAGCTTAATACTAACAAGCATGTTTCGTTATCTATTTATATAATAGAACTATTATTAAATTTGTTATTGTAAATTACAATAACTCGGTTCAAATTTGCCCTTCATGTTGGTATACTCGAAGTGCATATGATTGCCCAATACCTGCAGGATCGTACCATTGAGACTACATGGAACAGTGGTGAAAACTTAAAGAAGAGAAGGATGCATACCAACAGGGTCACTTTATTAACTAGAACCTTATTTCAAAATGGCTCTTATTAAGCATTTATCTAAAGTAGGTATTTCTACCAGGCTTGCAGGTGCAAGAATTGGGATTAGACTGTACCATTCCCCAGACCACCCTGCATCCAATCTCATTATAAACCCAGCTACAATTGAATCTAAAATCTTAACAAATGCGTTACAATATATCCCAACCTACGGTTTCACCAGCTACTGTGTGACCAAGTCTATCCACGAATTAAGCTATCCAGACTCCACCCACTCTGTGTTGACTTCATCATCAACTGGTGGATCGCTTGAATTCCAATTAATGCATTTCTGGTTAAAGTTTCAAAGAGAAAAATTGAACAACTACATTATTGAAAATCAAGAATTACTTAGCAAATTAACTCAATATGAAAGAATCTCTCACTTAATTAACAAGAGATTGGAATTCAACAAGCCAGTTATTTCTAAACTTACTCATGGAATTTCACAATTGGCAATCCCATACAACTTACCACAATCATTAGAAGAATTGCACAACTTGAGTGATGATATTGCCTTTTATTCTGGCGATAAGTCGAATGATTTTGCATGGTACACAAAGAGAGGTGGTATTTCATCAATTTACGTATCGAGTGAGTTATACATGTTGCAAGATTCTAGTTTGGATTTCAAGAATACTCAAGAATTTGTTAACAATAAAGTTAAAGGTTTAAGTGATTTAGGTGGTGCCTATAACGATATCGAGCAATGGGGGGTTTTCAATGCAATTGGTTTAGTAAATTTAATTAAATCTCAATGGTTGAGAGGTTAAACCAATTAGTATTAGTAAATATAAGATTTGTAAATAAAATAAAGAACGAGATTATGCTTTCAATGAACCAAAATATACATTGATGGAGAACACGTGAAACAACATTAAAATAACCTCTAAATGAGTCTCATATAGGACTCTTCGCCGGCTCCTATATAGGGAGGACATCGTTTTTAGAATCACTAGGTCGTATCTCTTGCCGAATGGAGTTTAATTCCAATGGAACAAATCTTGATGTAATCTACATTCCAGTGTAAGGGTACTAGTATCTCAGCATTGATTTAACTAGTATTCACAATTAGAATTTTGTTCATTCACTTCAGCTTACCTAGCGTGAAATATGGTGTGTGAATCGAGAAGTAAGAGATTTGTACTAATACAAGTGCGTATGGTTTAAAAAATTCCTTTGGTTAAATTTGTTTGATTAGAATTTACTATTAACTTGAGATAGTATATGTATAGATAAATATTTTTGAACTTAATTTGGAATATATGCAAACAACAATTGTACCGCTTTCAAGGTTTACTTTAAAAAACAAATGTCGCTCAATAATTCTTCTTGTTCTTCTTCTTGTTCTTCCTTCTCTTCTCTGCTATTTCTTCCCCGGCTTGTAAATGATTGATTCGCCAATTCAGTTTATATAGATTTTATGTCGTCATAATTCATCGCAAAACTATTTGCTCTGCGATTATGACACTTATTGGAGGTTGGCCCTTATAGCCAATAATTCATCTCTTGTCTTTTCCATGGCTGTTTCCTCATCAGCGATCTTTGATTCAACTCTCTTGATTTCACCTTCGATAAATTCCAATCTCTTGGTAACATTGAGCTTGGCTTCACCATATTCTTGAGGTAACAACACTGGTCCAGTTAACTTATAGATCTTTGAAGATTCGTTCAAGTTATCAAATTCTGCCAATACAATTTTATTTTCTTGGAGTTGTGTTTCGAGTTGTTGTCTTGCGGAAATGAACTCGTTTACATTATTCTGTTGAGTACTAAATTGGAGAGAGAGCTTCTCAAATGCGGCCTTATCAGACATGGTGATCAGTATGTATTATGTACAATGTAGAAAAGAAGTTAATTGGGAATATATGTGATCAGATTCTCATATTTCATTTTTCACCGATTCTCTCACAGCTCACTGCACACAGATTGTGGTACAAGGCAGTACAACAATTTTTGACTGAAAGAAGCTGTCCACAAGAAACCTCTATAATCTTCCAATTATCATTTCATTTCCACTTTCTTATTGAGAACATAGGATTCTCATTCACCCAAAGGACTTTTTATACCTTTTTTCATTGGGACTATGAAGATCGCATTATGTTCCAGAACTTACCGTCCAACAAAATCATTTATAGAGCTTCTTTTACTGATTTTTCTAGCCTTTCAGAAGTTAAGAGACCTTCACAAAGGAGAAAATGGGCTCTCCTCGGGCAGAGGTAATAGCGGAACGAGTTTCCTTTGTATTTGAATAGATCTTGCTCCGCCTAGTATTGTTATATACTTTGGAAACTACAAGGTAATATAATTATCCTATTTATTCCTATTCTATCCTAAAATCCTATATGACCACTTATAATGATTATTATTATTAACATTCGCCAGCGTTTTAAATTTGTGTTGGGAACATATCAAGATCCTCAGTTACAATGATATCAGTAACCTTAACTTTGTATCTCCTGTTTGAATCACCACCGTAATCGATAGCATTATATTCATTATCATTGTCATCATCTTCTTCTTCATCGCCATCGTCGTCTTCATATTCCTCTTCGTCAACCTCTTCTCCTTCATCTTCTTCGTCTTCTATATCCTCTTCAGTAGCAGGGTCTATAGCATCATGATCATTTTCTTCTTCACCATCATCTTCCTCATCCCAAATCGCCGAATCAGTATTTGACGTCAAATACGTAGGTCTGAAATCAAGGGTTGAAGTATGTCTTCTTCTTGATGTACTGTTTCCAGCGCTAGTTGGAGCACCACCACTACTTTTCCTTTCAACATCACATTGATTGTTACTCAGAATACTATTCTTATTCTTCCTCACCCTTGGATGACTGAAGCTTGCCCTATACCTTCTCTCAATAGCCAACGCTCTCAGCTGCTGGTATGGCGATGCAAATAAATCTTGGTTGAAAATAAACCCTTGACACTCCTTTAATGAAATAATGTTATAACTCGAATTCTGGGAAAAGTATGATGGTGATTCATATATGGAGAAATTCTCACTATCAATCATGGCGCTGGAAAGAAATGAATTTCTTCTAAACCAAGGTGATGATGTGGAAGAAAATGATGATCTATTTGACGTAGGAGTCGTGAGTACTCCAGCTCCAGCTCCAGCTCCTGTTCCTGTTCCTGTTCCTGTTCCTGCTCCAGCTCCAGCTCCAGCTCCGACTACTTCCTGAGCAACTCCATAACCACTATCAGAATCCGCGAAGGGAGTCACCTCACGACGATCCATTTCAACCTCAGGCGCTACATCCACCGGAACAATAGGATCATTCTTTTCCTTCAAACATTCTTTGCCTTCAATCAAACTCTTTCTTCTACCTCTGCGAGAAGTCAAAGAATAATTATGAAATGCGTCAACCATTTCAATCTCCTAATGTATTAAATATGCCTGTCTTGAATGATATACCTTAGCACAAGTTATTCTTTAATAAATAAGCAGTAACTCCAAAAAAAAAAATTATGAGTCTCTGTGTTTTTCTTTTTTTGTTTTTTGAACTATGTCCTTCTAGTAAAGCTTATCTAATCTGTTGGAGATTAAAGAAACGTTGTAATAGAAAGAAAGTGTGAGAAGAGAAAGAAAATAGAATGCTAAACTTACCTGCCACACTATAAACTATCTGGCAGATAAGAAACCCCAAACCCCCTGCAGATTACGCATCCGGGGGATCATATGAGGAGGTCGTGTGCGTGCAGCCATCAGCAACCATAATCCCAATGATAATTTTTGCAGCCATTTTGGCTCCTGTTTGTTGTGTTATACACATAGGTTCTTTTTTATTTTGATTTTCTTCAGTGTTTTATTGATGTATATTTATTTGGATTTTTATAGAGTGTAATATAACTAAGTGTTTTTCATTTAAGATTATGACCACCAAAAAAAAAAAAAAATTGTTTGGTTCATACAATATTCACATGGTGATCAAATCAATGGTGAGAGAATATAATTGAAGGTTTAAATACTTTAGAAAGAGTACGAAGATTAAACTTTCATGATGATTGGATTGATTGAAGGAAATGAAATTGGTATTTCAGTTATTTTGTTGATCCAGATTTATGACCCACAAAGAATTTGTGGGAGTTATTCTATCAAGAATATCTGTCAATTGGGTTACTAATAACAAGATTCATAAATCAACAGAAGTCTAAGAAATATTTTTTGATTCTGGAACAAACTTATTAAAAGGAAGCGTTGCATAGAATAATAAATATGATAACTTTACGTTTTCCTCTGGAGGACAACCAGCACAGAAGATTTCGGACCTTAGTTTATTTTAGTGGTACATTCTAACCAGTCTCAACTAGTCAGTCCAATATAAACCAAATGGAATAAAGCATTAAAAAATTTAAACTTATAGGAATTATGTTTAAAATTTTTGGAAAGTATAACTCTCATCTATAAAACTACAATAACACATGTTCATACTAGTTCTGAGGTAGTGCATTTGGTACTTGCCCTTCAGGAAATTACTAGGTACCTGTATATATATATCCATCCACCGTAAGGGAATATATTCATCATATGCTGAATTTATCGGAAAAATATTCGAATAAGTCGAAAAATATCGAAGATTGGATATTGAATGTTTAAAGAATGAAGTAATTAAATCATAACGGGTCATTTATTCATATGTACATACTTTGATTGTAATATTCAGGAAGCTAAAAACTTAATCTTGATACGATAACCTTGTATTTACAAAATGATTGGTTCTCGGTTTCGTTTTCGTTTTAGTTTAAGTTTTCGTTTTCATTTGTTTTCCTTCCTAGAAGTTCGATTCTTTTATTCATTTTTATGCCGCTTCTTTGCAAAGTGGTCTTGGTCTATATTTCATATGATGAAGTCCTTCAAAAGCAATCTACCTGCATTCAAATGCGCTGACTTAAAGCTTCTTTCTTTCAATGAAATTATTCATTACAAATTTTAATCCTTCCCTTGAATTTGAAATATTTTTTGAAAATCTATTCTTACTCCAATCCTCAATCCTTTGCTTAAAGCCAATAAAATTTGAAGAAAACTTCACCTTCGATACAACTTCAGTTGTTTGACCATCATCCAGTCCAGTATACTTCAAAACCTCTTCAACTCTAATAAATTTACGATGGTCTATATTGGATGTGTAGGTAAGCATAACTTGTGATTTTGGGTTTATAAAAGTCTTCTCAATAATCCATGAGTCAAGACTTCCACCAAGGAACGGAGTCATAAATTTAGGAAGTCTACCTCTTTTAATAATGAATTTCGTCGTATGTAAGCACCCGTTATCATCGACGAATGATTCTAAAGTATCTTGACTTAGAACATGCTTTGCAAATGGGTTTGGATATCTATTCAAATAAGCAAATGACACGACGCCAAATCCATGACTGAAGGTGTTAGTCGACTCGTACACTTGAACCATTTTTGTTTTAATTATATTATGCACAGGGATGACGATATTAATGAAAGAAGCAATATGAAATAATGTGTTAGCTTGACGGTGTAAGCAGACGACAGTATTTCACTTAAAGTATGGTGACTTTTTTTTCTTTTATTTCTTTTTCTTGCCTATGGATTGGTCGTGGGAAGGCAAAAGTAATCATTTTCTGGGGTTGCAAAATTATATACGAGCCAACTAATGGTAAATATGACATAGAGAAATGAAATAAAGAGGAACAAAAAAAAATGTAAGAATATGTACTTCATTATCTGGCACATTCACTTTCTGTTTTTTTTTTTATACTAAAATATTTCTTCTTTATTGTTTATCTTTGGTGTGTGGTGTTTTGTGGTTTCCTTGTGTATCCCTACTCTTAATATTTTGGGTGCAAATTGGTTCCGCACTTAACGGAGATGAGATGTCATCATCTCCATACAATATTAAAAGCATTTTCTTAACCCCACCATCATAATCCATAAAAGATATACTAATTTTTTTCAATGTATTGGTTCTTGTCCATTTTTTCTTATGTCTATAAAAATTTCAAAATATGTCCAGTGAAAATGTATACTCTTACACATTATTAAATTATCTCCGATAACTTTTGAAAATAATTATTAACTTACCTCCCCTCTCTAGGAATTAACCTCCTTGTACAATAGCAATCGATGGTTTCTAATAGGGAGACTAGCTGAGTCGGTGCAAGATAATAAACGGTTGTGTGTGTGTGTTAAGGCCAATGCAAGTCGCTCCGCTGGCGCCTATCCGGCGGGGACAACTGCGTTGAGCTCTTCTCCCTTCGGTCGCTCATCCTAGCCCTACTGGGAATAATCGTAAGAGTAAGATCTACCCGAAGGGTAGCAAAGCTCGATGCAATCGCCCTCCCCGGGTAGGGGCCCTAGCGGAGCGGTATTCGTATACAGACTTTTACTTATCTAAATGTCATGAATCTCATCAAGATGCATTCTTGGCAAGAAGGATTTAATCTACTATCTGGCTTAAAAAATAAGAAAATTGATATATATATATATATATATATATATTACCTCCAATATTTTTATCGGGGAGAAGTTGAGTATTTAAGATAATTAAAGTTCCTAGATAAGGTCTACTAAAGAGAGGGTTTTAGGTAAAATTGTGCATACGCATTAAGTGATTTTTTTTTGTTTATTTACTTTCAATTACAACAAAGCCGATCGGATATCTAATAGTAGTTGTTTTGCTTTGTCAGATTCATCTTAAAGGTGGTGTTTTTTCTTGGATCATAACCCCACAGCATGGCCTTCATTTGCTCTATAGAGAAGAAGATAGAGGGTTTAGAATACAGAGTACTTGTCTACTGTTAATACAAAAAGTAGATCAGTATAAATTAAGGAAGAGTCCAGTTCAAAACCCATCACATGACACTGTCGCCGGTTGATACTTTAAGACCGATAAGTCCTCCTCCCGTTGCACTCAGATTTATTTCTTGTCAATTTATAGTACACCTAAAGTACGCTTGTGAGTCCGATACTCGGTCTTGTTTTTAGAGTACATATTTAATACCGTGTGGAGATGCGATAAATCCGCAAAATATTACACAAAACCGCGCCATCTATAAACTAATACCTACACCCCCCATCAATGAAATCTATAAAGAAAAGGTTAATTCCTCATTTAAATCTATAGAGTTATTAATTTACTTATTTTTTTATATAAAATAAATATTTTTCACTATCAAGTTTGATTGAAAGGTATTAAAAAGGAAAAAAGGAAACATAAATTATGTCAGGCGCTACAACAAAATTAAATCAAAAGGAAATCATTCCATTACCAAATGATGTCGGTGCTTTAGGTAACCGTATCAACGCTGATACTCGTCAACTTCATAACAAGATTGACAAAATGATGACTTTGAAGTTGGCCCTTGCTCTTAGAGACCATAAGATTTACCGTCAAGGTCTTCAATCATTCTACCATGTATTTGCAACAATTGAAAAATGTCTTTATTGGCAATTTGAAAATAACTCTGAAAATGAGTGGTCTATTATCTTGAAGAAGATTTGGAAGCCTGAAGTTGCAAGAAGAGAGAAGGCTGAACAAGATTTGTTGTTCTACTACGATGATGATAAATCCAAATTTATAAATCCAGTCTTACCAGAACAAGTGAAATTTTCAAAGCATATCGAAGAAGTTACCGCTGAGAAGCCTTACTTATTGTTGGCATACATGCACGTCATGTACTTGGCTCTCTTTGCTGGTGGTAGAATCATGAGGTCGTCTGTATCAAAGGCGCTGGGTATGTTTCCACAAAAGGATGGTTTATCCCATGCTGAGATTGTTAAGCTGGGTACAAACTTTTTTACCTTTGATGTTGCCGATGAAAATTTATTAAGACTCATCTATAAGAGAGACTACGAAATCTTAACCAGAAACAATTTGACTGAAGAACAAAAATTGGAAGTCATTCAAGAATCAAAATACATTTTTGAACAAAATGGTAAATGTATTTCTGAAATTGAAAAGCACAATATTAAGAGATTAACTGCTAAGTGGACATATGTTGCAGCCACCAATTCTCATTACATTTTACTAGTATTACTTGGATTATTTGTTTTATATTACATTAGAAGAGTGATATTTCACTTCTTTTAAGATAAAAAGAGGTGTATCATAGAAATAATATAATGGAATAAAGTAAAGGGTTAATAAAAAGGAATAACTGTCTAGTTAATAATAAATACGATAAAAAATGTTAAATATATTTTGTAGTCAGCATTAGTGCTACTTTTACTAATGCAAATATCTATGAATCTTCACTGAATAAAGTATTATCATCAAAGACATGGAGTAGAACTTAAATATTCTAAATAATCTTCTAGTACATGTTTATGTATTATATTTCTATACACTGGGTGTTATTTTTGGAGTTGGGTGACCAGCATTTAATCCTCTAATTCTTCATCATCTTCTTCTTGTTGTTTGTATTTGGCGGCTAACTCAGGGTCTAACACATTTGTTACACCTTCTGGATGATCATTTACCCAATTTTCAATCCAAGCTTGAATTCTGTCAACATTATCGTCCATTTCTTCAGCAGAATTTGAATGTAATTCAATAACAATTTCTGGAATATAAGCGTCACGAGCATCTTGCAAGATAACTTCCATAATTTCGCAATCCAAGTTTTCTTGAATTTTGTTATTCTTATAGTTTCTCTTTTGTAATCTTTCGTATAATAATGAGGTTTCAGTTCTTAAGACAACAACTAAGTCGATAAGTCTTTCAGGGAAGATATCACAACAGTGCCAATCAACAATAGCACCACCTTTTTCTAAATCAATCTCAAGTGAATCTAATAATTTGTCTTCATCAACAACACTGGTATCTAAGACTTCGTCGTAACTATCAATACAATCTCTTTCTTTTGCTAAATCACTAACTGGTAAGTGTACATATTTCTTATTATCAAGTTGTGAAATTAACATAGTAGCATGTGAAGTTTTCCCGCATCCCGGAGTACCAGTCAATATTATGTTTGGAAGATAACGACGAGACATTCTATAGTATATTTTATTACTAGTAAGTAGCTAACAATCTTTTATATTTAAATAAGAAAGTTGTCTAACTTTGAGATGAGATGAGATGAAGAGAATACTATAGTTCTGATATACTATTAATGACTTGATCACGTGATAGTTTGGTAAGTTTTTTTGTCGTGCACAGTTTCCAAATATATAGAGAGAGAATCATATATTGAACGCACATAAGCAAAGATAAAATAATGATATTTAACAAATAGAAACATCCAAAATAAACCATAGAGATTATGCGTATGTACTATTGTTGTTATCCGATTGAAATTTTTAATTCGTTTTACTAACATTTTTCTTTTCAGCTTTGCCGCCTGGATTAGCAGCAGTTGCACCAAGTGCTTCACCTGAAATAGATGATATGGATAGATATGGCCTTAAGGGACTTTCGTCTCTTACTAAAATGGAACAAAATGATCAAACATCCTTCGCTATAGGACAAGACATAAATTTATTGGGATTGGACTTGAGCGAGGACTCCAAAATATTGAAAAATTTGGCATCACCTTGGGCAGAAACTTCTCGTTCAGAAGTTGAACCATTTTTCACATTACCAAAATCAATACGCTCAGATAATATCATACCTTCTCCTGAGCCTTGTGATAATAAGATTCAATCTTTCTCGGACGAAACATTGTTTTACATATTTTACATGAGACCAAGAGATACCTTACAAGAATATGCGGCAAGAGAGTTGGTAGCAAGAAATTGGAGATACCATAAGGATATTCAAGTTTGGCTTACAAAGGACAGTAACGTTGAACCAGTTTTAATAAGTCAAGACGTTGAAAAAGGAGTATATATATTTTTTGTCCCTCACAATTGGGAAAAGATAAAGAAAGAGTTTGTGCTACACTATTCATCGGTGCAAGCATAAGAAAGATTTTTTAATTAGGTTGTTCCTTAGTGTAACTGACTTTGTCCACCTTGACTTCACCGTCTAGATATGTATAGATATATAATGTACAAGTAGAATCATGAGTATCAAGTAAGCAGAAAGAAGGGATTGGGTCATCCAAGTCTAATTCAATTCTTGTTTTTGTTTCCTTTGCAAGTTTTTCATCTTTTTTTGCTTCACCTTCTACATTTTCTTCTCCTTCATCCTCTCCTTCTACTATTTCTTCTCTTTCTTCTGCTTCTTCCTCTTCTTCTTCTTCTTCTTCTTCGTATCTTTCTGGCCAGTCAAAATTAAAAGCCCCAGTGGCACTACCTGGGTTAACGAAAAATTTCCCATCAAGGGTGTATGCTTCAACTTTGTGAGTACCACCCCAAATTAATATATCAACATCTAGTTCCCTTGCTAAGGTTAATAACGATAACGGGTCATTTGCAGGGACGATTTGGTACCCATTTGTAAACCCAATCTTGAGGTTATCATGGCTGGTTATCAGATACAAGGGGAGATTCTGAGTTGGAGTATTTTTAGACGATAATGAAGTTAGTTTCAGCGCCAACAATTGAGGATCATCAAATTCTCCCCTTACTAGATTGAAATTTGGTGATAAATTGTATAAGAATTCTAATGTTTCATAAGATTGGGTAACATTACCTAAACATATCACTCTTGAAATTTTATTGTTTGATGGGACTGAGCCAGGATTAGGGCATAACAATTTACAGAACTTGGTCGGTAATTGAATAGAACGATCGGGTATGTGAAGGTCACCAATGGCAAGAGTTAACATGAGGCTGAATTGATGAATGAAAAGAAGGTGGTTATCAATTGCCGTTAAGGTGGGATAACTCTCGCCTTAAGATATATCCTAGGTGCGATATGGTTATATGCAGTCTTAATGGAGAAATGGAGACGGCTTATTGAAGGAAATATATTATAATGAAAGATTAGCAGGGAGGCATTGATGGATAAATTTATATATCTCTGGAAAAGGATAGACAGTAAATTTGATGATTATGAGAAAAAAAAGAAAATTGGCTGAGACGGGGCATGAAGTTTTTAAAAAAAATGTGATTATAAAAAAATTAAATGGGTGCAAATTAATACAATATAGAGAGAGAGAATAAGTTTCACTTTTTTGTACAATTTGTTACATTATTATTGTTTTTATTGTTTTTAATCAAAAAAATTACACTGTATTAAACAGCTCTGAGCATATTCAGGCTGGGAGGATATATATATATATATATATATATATATAGAAAAATAATTTAGGGGGTTATTTTCATTTTAATGGTTTGAAGTAAGCTTTTCCAAGACTTGAGGATAGTTTCTGAAAATTTCATCGAATCTTTCTCTGTTTGTCATTTGGAAAACTTCTGGATCCTTAGCCAAGGCAACAAAGAATGTTGCAATACCAGATTCAATAACTGTTAACGAAACTCTTGTAATTTGACCAGCAATCAAGAAACTGAATGCAACCACTGGAGCGTAATATCCACCATCGGCGTTGTAAGCAGGTTTTGTGAATTTTAAATAAAAGTAAGCCAAAAGTGCAGTCAAGTAACCAATGAATAATGAATATAATTGTAAAGAAGTGCTGATAAAACAATCATTGATTAATGCATCCATACCCTTGAATCTAATCATATCAAAAGTATCCCTTGCCAGTCTAATGTATGACTTACCGTAAAGGGCAATGTAACAATAAGCGTATCTATTGAAAAATCTAACTGCCCAGTCAATGAAGGAAAGGATGAAATCTAATATTAAGAAACCACATCCAGCGCAAACATCACCTTGGTTGAATGCATCTTGTTTTAAAGATTGAATTACAGCTCTTAATAATTGTAAAAGGGAAACAATAAGTGACCCAAAGCAAATCGAACCAAAACTATAAGTCATTGCTCTCTTAAAGGCACCCAATGCTGGGTGTAATGGTTCACCTTGGTCAGAGTTTGCCAAGTAGTACCAAGTACCGTAAACACCGGCAATGGTAACATGGATAACGTTCTTGATAACTTCGGTAATGTAATAACCAGCGAAAAAAACAAATACTAAGATTCCGACAAGTTTGGCAGAAGAACAATTACCACCAGAGATATCGCATGCTGGGTTTTCATTGTTTGGGTCAAACTTAACGTATGTAGCAACAATAACAATGGAGAAAAGTGCACTGAACCCACCACTGACCAAAATCCCAATAATTGAAGTCATCAAAGTGGATGGGTAGCGCTTCATAACATCGATGGTAATTTCCAAAATAGTTGCACTAAACGGAATTCTTGATCTACAGTTCCAGTAACCCCATGCTGTGATCAAGGTGAAAACAAGGAAAACAATAGCGGCGGAGTAATAATGGGAAACAAAATAGTAAATCGAGGTACCGAGCCCCAATACGATGTTAGCAATAAGACCAGTGGTGATGAATAATCTAGGCTTCAATCTTGCGAAAAGGATGATTAAGAAGGAACCAACTACTGCAACTGCAATAATAAATGCAAACAAGATAATTGTACTTGTGTTAACGGTGAAATGATTCGAAGAATCGTAAATTGATGAACCTTGGTAACTATACGTTTGTCTGAGAGCGTTTAGGGTAATACCAGCAATGGCAACAAACCCACCAACGACAGACAAAAACAACACTGCAAATGGCCAATCATTCAATTTAGGCTTATCAATCTTAAACGCCTGGTCGAATTCCTTTGATGGGGAAGGAGGTTCACCATAGAAAGGGTCTTTCTGATTTTCCATATCAGAGCCATATTGACCTTGACCTCTATTTGGCTGACCTTGTTGTTGGAACTGCTGCTGCTGCTGCTGCTGTTCCTGTTGGCCATACAGCGGAGCCTGTTGCTGATTATAAAATTCCTGATTACTCATACTAGAATTTCAAATTAGTCAATACACAAAAATCAAAACACTAACAAAAGGAAGAAGAAATAAAAGAAGAAGAAAAAGAAGAAGTAGAAGAATGTTTAAAATTTCAATGCCCCTTCTTTTGCCAAGTGACCCTGTGAAACTATCACCATACATTATTTAACTTGCTTGCTGTCCCCGTGCGGCTGAAACATACATCAATAAAGGAAACACATTTTGGGATGAATTGTGTTAAAGAGAGAGAGAATGTCGGAAAATTACAAATAGTATGCGATTTAAACGGGACAAAGTCAAGAGTATTCAACTCTATTCCTTATAACAACAGAATATATATTACTAATTTCAGAGTAAAATAACTATTGTATCTTTATAATTGTCCCTAACCAAAAACACATTGTTACCAATTTTATACATAAATTTTCCATCCTTGGAATGTTCGATGCCCTGTGAAATTAATTTTTTAATGCGCATTTTCTGCAACATAAATATTATATAAATTAATAACATGCAGGGTTATTCACCTCTTTTACTTCTTAGACATTTAAATAATAGTTGCAAAATTAATTTAAAAAATACATCTAGCTTTATTCCACTTTCTCTCTTACTTCAACTTCGAATGCGTTATAATGAAATAATAATTAATCTTTTAGAAAAAAAAAGAAAAAGAAAAAGAAAATGTATGGAAATTTTGGTTCCAGAGAAATACTAAAAACTCTCAATTTTTCTAACCAGTTAGATAGGTAGTGAAGAATATTTCATTTGATTCTTAGGTAAAAGTTCTAAGAACCATACCTACCGCTCCGCTCGGGCCCCTACCCGGGGAGGGCGATTGCATCGAGCTTTACTCCCCTTCGGGGAGTTTTAACACGAGCTTTACTCCCCTTCGGGGAGTTTTAACAATTACCATTTTTTTTAATTACACCCCCAGTAAGACCAGGTGAGCGACAGAAGGAAGAAGAGCTCAACGAAGTTAGGTGTCCTCGCTGGATAGGCGCCAGCGGAGCGTCTTATCATGTATTAATAATTTATTTTCAATTTCAATTAGAAAAAAAGAACTGCTCCCACTAGGCCCCCTATCCGGGGAGGACGATTGCATCGAGCTTTGCTACCCTTCGGGTAGATCTTACTTTTACTCCCAGTAGGGCTAGAAATCACGACCGAAGGGAGAAGAGCTCAACGCAGTTAGGTGTCCTCGCTGGATAGGCGCCAGCGGAGCGTCATTCAATTAGTATTGTAAAACCGAATCTTTTTTTCTTTTTTTTTTTCTTGACCTCTATTTACTATTATCTCTTATAGGAGAGAAAAATATCCATTGTTGTTATTCTATTCTTAATATTTAGATAATGTCTCAAAATCATTAGAAGAAAAGCTGAGATTGAATGTGTTTTTACATGAACACCAAATAGGAAATAAAGGAAAATCTTGTAGAGCTTTTAAATCAAATGTCCCTTTAATGTGGAGAATGAATATATCTAGATTTTGTTTATTTTCTAGATTTTAAGGGGATATTATATGGTTTATATATATTATGTCTGAAAGAGAAAAGTGAAAGAGACAATCACCTGCATGGAAAAAATTGTTCCGAAAAGGAACAAACCTGCATAAGTTGGTTAAAATATAAGGTTTTTAAATGAACGAAGGAAGTATATTGGTTAAAATAAAGTATTGAAGGAAGGAAGTTAAAATAAGGGGGGAGGCTGGGCAGGTGATGAGTCAAAATTAAAGGGCTAGAATGGAAAGGAGTAATGTGAAGGGCGGGAGAATATAAAAAAAGAAGGAAGAGAGAGAGTAAAAAGAAGCGGTTGGGTGGAAGTTGATGTGATTATAGCGCGGGGCAAAGCAGGCGGCGACGACGACACTTGACGAAATAAATTTTGCAGCCAAAAATTAAGACATCGCATCAAGGAGCTTGAGAACTTTCCAAATGAGTACTATTTATGGTAACCCAAGAAATATATATATATATTTTTTCTCAAAGTTAGATATTTCCAAAGGGAGAGAGAGAGAGAGATAGAGAGAGAGAAAGATCAAGCTTTTGTGATCAAACTTGGTAATTGTCTCCTTTTTCCGGGCCCGATTTTGGTGGGGGTGGAGGTATTAATTATTTCGGAGATTATTTGAACAGTGAGAAGCGGGCCGGATGAAATAAAAAAAAATTCTAGTTGGCCATTCCAAACAGTTTTTTTTGTTTTTTTCTTCTTTTATAAACGAACTCCCCTACTACAATACCAAGCAAAGGATACCATTCGTTTAAATTGATGCGTGCGGGAAAGTTCTATTCAATGCATGTGTGTCTTCTTCTCGACAGACATTAGATTGGATTGGTAAGCCAATAGTAAAATCCGAAAGGTATCTCCGTGTTGGGTGCAGGGATGCACAGCCTATGTTTACATTTTAGTGAAAATTCGGGAAAATGTTAAAGATTTCCATTCCGAAACCGAAAGTGCACGTTCAGCCGCTCAATGTAAACAGAGCTTGTGTGGGTTTGCGGGTTGTAGAAAAATCATCCGGAAACTGTCTTACTTCCGTAAGCGAACATACGGAGGATGGAAAAGGTAAAGCAAAGAGATTCAATTGAACATGAAAAGGATAAACATAAAAATAAAAATAGCATGAGATGAGGAAGATAGCTAGATGTGCAAGGAACAACCTACGGAGACATGCTTACCTCCGACGGAACATTACACCAATCATCTTGGCAAAAGGTCGTAAAGGTTATAGAGTCATGAAAATGAAAAATATAGGCATCAATTTCATGCACGAAAAAAAGAAACAACAAACAGCAATGCATTGTCTTCGGCGCGCGCTGCCGTAGATTAGATCTGCCTGAAGATATAAAACAATTGGGGTCCGCCCATCATCTCAATTGTTACTTTTTTCCTAACCCTTCCCTTCCTCATTTCTCCTTTCTTCTTCCTTTTATCATTAAAAAAAAGTTTTTACTAGTAGACGACACAATTTTGTAATTATGTCTCATACTGTTAGAGATGATGTTTCTGAAACCCATTCGGTGAAGGACTTTGCTCCATCATCGGATATAAATGAACATCCATATGGTGGCTTTGAAGATGCCACTGGTGAAATTAACAACTTGGCTAGAACTGTTTCTAGACATTCAGTTGCCTCTGCTAAGACCAAGGGATCTGAAGATTTAATCAGATACTTGTCTCACATGTCTCAAGTTCCAGGTGTTACCCCTTACCATGAAGAAGGACTTGACCCACAATTGAACCCAGACTCTGAAGAGTTCAATGCAAAGTTTTGGGTTAAAAATTTAAGAAAATTACATGATTCCGATCCAGATTACTACCAACCTTCCTCATTAGGGGTTGCCTATAGAGATTTGAGAGCCTACGGTGTTGCTTCTGATTCTGATTATCAACCGACTGTTTCTAATGGTATCTTTAAGATGATTTCTGAAGGTATTAGAAGTCTTCAAAAGCAAGATGAATCCATTTACTTTGATATTTTAAAGCCAATGGATGCCCTTATGAGACCTGGTGAAGTTACTGTTGTTCTTGGTAGACCTGGTTCTGGTTGTTCTACCTTGTTAAGAACAATTGCTGCTCAAACTTATGGTTTCAACATTGGTAAAGAATCTAAGATTTCTTACGATGGTTTGAGCCAAGATGAAATTGTTAAGCACCACAGAGGTGATATTGTTTACTCTGCTGAAACTGATACCCATTTCCCACATCTTTCTGTTGGTGATACTTTAGAATTTGCCGCAAGATTAAGAACTCCTCAAAATAGAGGTGAAGTTGACAGAGAAACTTACGCCAAGCACATGGCCAGTGTTTACATGGCCACTTATGGTTTATCTCACACTAGAAATACCAAGGTTGGTAACGATTACGTTAGAGGTGTTTCAGGTGGTGAAAGAAAGAGAGTTTCTATTGCTGAAGTTTCCTTATCCGGTGCCAACATTCAATGTTGGGATAACGCTACTAGAGGTTTAGATTCTGCTACTGCCTTAGAATTTATTAGAGCTTTAAAGACCTCTGCAACCATTTTGGATGCTACCCCATTAATTGCCATCTATCAATGTTCTCAAGATGCTTACGACTTGTTCGATAACGTCATTGTCTTATACGAAGGTTACCAAATCTATTATGGTAAGGCTGATGAGGCCAAGCAATTTTTCCTTGATATGGGTTATGATTGTCCTCAAAGACAAACAACCGCTGATTACTTAACTTCTTTAACTAACCCAGCTGAAAGAATTATTAGACCTGGTTTTGAAAACAAGGTTCCAAGAACTTCCAAAGAATTTGAAACTTACTGGAAGAATTCAGCTGATTATGCCAAATTAATTAAGGATATTGATGAATACTTTGCTAAATGTGAGACCATGAACCGTAAGGAAACTTATCATCAATCTCATGTTGCTAGACAATCAAACCATATTTCTGGTCAATCCCCATACACTGTTTCCTTCTTTATGCAAGTGAGATATATTATGGGTAGAAACCTTCTTCGTACAAAGGGGGATCCATCTATTACAATTTTCTCCATTTTTGGCCAAGCGGTTATGGGGTTGATTTTATCTTCTGTCTTCTATAATTTGAAAGCCGATACTGGTTCTTTCTATTATAGAGGTGCTGCTATGTTCTTTGCTGTTTTATTTAATGCCTTTGCATCCCTTTTGGAAATTATGACTATGTTCGAAGCCAGACCAATCGTTGAAAAGCACAAACAATATGCTTTATACAGGCCATCTGCAGATGCTCTAGCAGGTATCATTACTGAATTACCAGTTAAAGTGTTTATGTCTATTTGTTTTAATTTCGTCTTTTACTTCATGGTAAATTTCAGAAGAACTCCTGGTAGATTCTTCTTTTATTGGTTAATTTGTTTCACTTGTACCTTGGTCATGTCACATTTATTCAGATGTCTTGGTGCTGTTTCAACTTCTTTAGCTGGTGCAATGACACCTGCCACAACCTTATTATTGGCCATGGTTATTTTCACCGGTTTTGTTATTCCAACTCCTCATATGCTTGGATGGTCAAGATGGATTAATTATATCAATCCAATTGGTTATATTTTTGAAGCATTAATGGCTAATGAATTCTGGGGACGTGAATTTATTTGTTCGACATTTGTACCATCTGGTGGACCTTATGATAACGTCTCACCAACTCAAAGAATTTGTTCAGTTGTTGGAGCTGAAGCTGGTTCATCAGTTGTTAGTGGTTCTGCCTATATTGCATCTGCTTATCAATACTATAATTCTCATAGATGGAGAAATTTTGGTATTGCTGTCGGTTACGTAGTTGTCTTTTTATTTGTCTACATTGCTTTAACTGAATTTAACAAGGGTGCCATGCAAAAGGGTGAAATTGTTTTATTCTTAAAGGGTTCTTTGAAGAAGGTGAAGGCTGAAAAGAAGGCTCGTCAAAGTAAAATTGACGAAGAAGCTGGTTACCAAAACGAAAAGATTACTTTTAACGATGAAGCCGAAGCTATCAAGTCAAATGAATACGACTCAAGAGAAGAATCATCTAATGAAAAACCTGCTGCGGTAGAAGGCGTTAAACATGAACAAATCTTCCACTGGAAGGATTTGACTTATCAAGTTAAGATTAAAACTGAAGATCGTGTTATTTTGAATCATGTCGATGGTTGGGTCAAACCAGGTCAATTGACTGCTTTGATGGGTTCTTCAGGTGCTGGTAAGACCACATTATTGAATTGTTTATCCGAACGTGTTACTTCTGGTATTATTTCTGATGGTACTAGAATGGTTAATGGTAAGCCATTAGATTCTTCATTCCAAAGATCTATTGGTTACGTCCAACAACAAGATTTACATTTACCTACATCCACTGTTAGAGAAGCTTTAAGATTCTCAGCCTACTTGAGACAATCTGATTCTATTTCTAAGGAAGAAAAGAACGAATATGTTGAATATATTATTAACTTATTGGAAATGACTGCTTATGCTGACGCTATTGTTGGTGTTGCCGGGGAAGGTTTAAACGTTGAACAACGTAAGAGATTAACTATCGGTGTTGAATTAGTTGCTAAGCCAAAATTATTATTATTCTTGGATGAACCAACTTCTGGTTTAGACTCTCAAACTGCTTGGTCTATTTGTAAATTATTGAGAAAATTGGCTGATAATGGTCAAGCTATTTTATGTACTATCCATCAGCCTTCTGCCATTTTGTTGCAAGAGTTTGATAGATTATTATTCTTACAAAAGGGTGGTCAAACTGTTTACTTTGGTGATTTAGGTGAAAACTGTTCTACTTTAATTAATTATTTCGAAAAGTCTGGTGCTCATCACTGTCCACAAGAAGCTAACCCAGCTGAATGGATGTTGGAAGTTGTTGGTGCTGCTCCAGGTTCTAAGGCAAACCAAGATTATTATGAAGTTTGGAAGAATTCTGCTGAATACAATGAAGTTAGAAGTGAATTAGACAAGATGGAAGTTGAATTATCAAAATTACCAGCCGATGAATCTCCAGATGCTCACTTAAAGTATGCCACTCCACTCTGGAAGCAATATATTATTGTCACAAAGAGAGTTATTCAACAAGATTGGAGAACTCCATCTTACATTTACTCCAAGCTTTTCTTAGTTATCACCGCATCTTTATTCAACGGGTTCTCATTCTTCAGAGCTGATACTTCCGAACAAGGTTTACAAAATCAAATGTTTTCGATGTTTATGTTTATGATTCCATTTAACACATTGGTTCAACAAATGTTACCAGTTTTCGTTAAGCAAAGAGATTTATACGAAGTTAGAGAAGCACCATCTAGAACATTTTCTTGGTTTGCTTTTATTACTGGTCAAATCACATCTGAAATTCCATTCCAAGTTGCTGTCGGTACTGCCTCATTCTTCGCATGGTACTACCCTGTTGGTTTATGGAGAAATGCTGTACCAAATAATGCTGTTCATGAACGTGGTGCTTTAATGTGGTTATTGATCTGTTCTTTCTTCGTTTACACTTCAACTATGGGTCAATTATGTATGTCATTCAATGAACTTGCTGACAATGCCGCCAACTTAGCTACCTTATTATTCACCATGTGTTTGAATTTCTGTGGTGTTTTAGCTGGTCCATCTGTCTTACCAGGTTTCTGGATTTTCATGTACAGAGCTTCACCATTTACTTACTTGATGCAAGGTATGTTAGCTTCAGGATTAGCCAATACTAACGTTGTTTGTGCCACGAATGAATACTTACACTTTGCAGCACCTTCAGGTCAAACTTGTGGTGAATATATGAGTGCATACATTTCAAAGGCTGGTGGTTACTTGCTTGATCCAAACTCTTCCGACTGTTCATTCTGTTCCATGAATTCTACCAATGCATTCTTGAAGTCGGTTAATACATTATATTCTGAAAGATGGAGAAACTTTGGTATTTTCATTGCATTTATTGGTATCAATATGATTTTGACTGTTATTTTCTTTTACTTGGCCAGAGTTCCAAAGGGTAACAGAGAAAAGAAGTCAAAGAAGTAGATCACTTAATGAATGCACGAATGTAAATAATAATCGTGCGCATTGCTTGCGATAACAATTAAATTATAATAATAACAATGAAGATAAGGTTAAGTACTTTGTCTTCAATAGAGTTTTTTTTTTAAAAAAATACAAAAAAATACAAAAAATATTAGGAAACCAACAATAATATAAATGCACAAAGTGAGGTTTTAGTATGTTACAATTTTTACAGAATATATGATTATTTTATTATCCGTGCTGTAAAGCGATAGAACTGTAAGTAGTAGAGCAAAAGGCACCACTCACGAAACATAAAATGATCCTCTTAATGCGAATAAGAGGATCTTTAAAGAGGAAAGCAGTTGCCGTTCGGCTTATAAACGAAACGTAAACGATCAATATGGCTCTCACTCTTCTCTTGACTTTAGACTTTGCTTAAGATCAGATGGTCCAAATATGCGAAAATAAACTTTCCATCTCGTTTATATTTTAATATAGAATAAAGCAAATTAAAAAAGTGGCATAAACGACTAGTAAGCAAGGCTAAATTAAGTGGTCGCCCATTAGCGTAAGTCGCACCATATGATCATAGTACATCAGATCACTTTAACATGGTATATTTTCAAAAAAACATACGACACATTGAAAATTTCATGAGTGCAAAAGTCGCACTCCTCATACAACGGCCAAAAAGTGAAAAACTACTTAAATCAAATTAATTGTCCAGCGAGAGAGCTAGAGAGAGAGAGAAAGAGAGAGAGAGCAGTTCAAGGCAAGAGCAATAAGAATTATAATAATTTATAAGCAATCATGGTAGCTGGTCCAAACGATATACATAACACTGCGCTCCCTATCAGGGAAAGAATGGAAGCGCTCATTCGTCTTAAGCAAAAGGAGATCACTGAAGGCTTGGAAAGTCTTGATTCAGTCAAGTTCCATGTTGATGAGTGGGAAAGAGGTAATTCAGGTGGTGGAGGTAGAACCATGGTTATTCAAGAAGGTGAGACTTTTGAAAAGGGTGGAGTTAATATTTCAGTAATTCACGGTACTTTACCACCAACAGCTGTCACCAGAATGAAGGCTAACCACAAGAGTATTGAAAAGAACTCCAATGATGATGGTTCAGTTAATTTCACCGCATGTGGGTTATCCATGGTTATCCATCCAGTCAACCCTCATGCACCAACCACTCATTTAAATTACCGTTATTTTGAAACAACTAATGCCACTACCGGTGAAATTACTGCCTGGTGGTTTGGTGGTGGAGCTGATTTAACTCCAAACTATCTCTACGAAGAAGACGCCAAGTCATTCCACCAATTCCACAAAGATGCCTTGGACAAGTACGACACAACATTGTACCCAGAATACAAGAAATGGTGCGATGAATACTTTTTCATCAAGCACAGAAACGAATCAAGAGGTATCGGTGGTATCTTCTTCGATGACTTTGACACGAAGTCACCAGATGAAATCTTATACATTGTTGAATCATGTTTTGATGCTTTCTTACCATGTTACTTACCAATTATTGAAAGAAGAAAGGATATTCCATACACCAAGGAGCAAACCAAGTGGCAACTGATCAGAAGAGGTAGATATGTTGAATTCAACTTAGTTTTAGACAGAGGTACTCAATTCGGTTTATTGACTCCAGGCTCAAGAGTTGAAAGTATTTTAATGACATTACCTACCAATGCTAGTTGGGTATATGACCATCACCCAGATAAGGGAAGTGAAGAAGAAAAATTGGTTCAAATTTTACAAAATCCAATTGAATGGGTATAAAAATTTTGTATATAGAACAAAAAAGGGGGAAGACATCCATGGACTTATTAAAAGCTCTAACCTTAAACTGTAACAACAAAACAAAACAAAACAAACCAACAAATAGATATAAATGTATGAATGACTAGACAGAATAAGAGAGAAATGAAAATTGTAAGATCACTCAAGCCCAAAGTAAAAGAAGATATTGGTCACTTGGTGGTTCTAGACAAGCTACAAACTGTAAGAAGGTATATACTGCACTGTAGAATATGTGCGAAAATCGAGCTATAAAAAGCTAAAAAATATAGGTAAAGTGAATCTAGAGGTTTTTATGGACAGATCTTCAGCTTTAAAAGACTCTACACACTAGACTCCACTATTGGGGGGCCACTATCTGGGGAAGACACAACATTAGGCTTGTATTATTCAAATAGGAACACTCGCTTTCCCAGTCGTATAAGTATAAGTTCAGTATTAAAAGCAAAAAGTATAAAAATCGATGCATTCGCCTTGCTAATAGTTCAAGCGGAGCGTTTTTTCAAAGTTTAACTTTAAATCAAAAAGGAATACTAGATGACCCTAACAGGAAAAGATATCAAGGTAAAAAAAAGGGCAATATTATCCAGAGTAATAGTGGGGCAAGAAACATGTCTTTACCGGTTATTATCATATACTTCATATCTGTTATAGCGGATTTTATGGTTTCTTTTGGTAGTAGAGCATCTCTAGTTGCAGCCGTTTCGTATAAAATATGTCAAAAAGTAAAGATAGATTATGGTGGATCTTGGTACCAACCAAACCAAACCAATACACAAATATTTACCCTAAAGAAGGTAAAAAAAAGAAGGTGGTGGTTGTTGAGGAAAAGATGGCTACTGAAATGTCCAGAATAGCAATGAGCTCATTCTACTATTGCTCTTCTCGGGCCGATTGATCAATCAATTATTGTATGACTTAGTTGCTGCTAATATTGACGGGCACATGGGCCCAGGAAAAGAAATTTTTCATTTTTTTTTTTCCTCTTCCCGCATTAACAAAGAGAAACGAAGGAATAGCATCATCTATAAAAATTCTTCTTTTCTCTTCTATGTTGTAATTAATGAACTGCTAGAAGATTAACATATATACACATCATATTCTTTAGTATCACGAATGCTTGCCCTTATTTACCGTTGACTGTATAATAAGGAAAGAAGCTAACTAGTAAGAGACAAGTCAAGAAAAAGACAAATACAATATAATACAAAACAAACTATAATAACAAAGTAGAAAAAGGATTAATACAAAATGTCTGATTCAGAAAGTCATCTCTCCTCCCATTCAGCTACTACTTCTCGTGACAACCTTCGTATTGAAGAAGATGAAGGTTTAGACGATCACCGCCACCAGCCATCATCGTTACCACTTAGAAGTGCACCATCGACATCCTCGCAAATCCCTCAAAATACTGTTACAGCTGCTACTCAACCGCAAACAGGTGACCTCGCTGAAGAGTTACCAAGAAAGTCAAACAGAGCATTTATGACTTCGCTTCGCACTGACTATTACAATACCGCCGACGCTGACGATGATCCAAGAAATTCCATCCCTCTTAGAAGTGGAACTGGGAGCTCCTTTGCAGCTGCCGAGAGAAGAGGTACTCAACCACTTCCACCACCACCACAGAGTAGTATCTTGTTGAACTCTGTGCATCGTACCAATAGCTCTAGCTACCAACCTGGGCAAGGCGTAGGGGGAGGCAGTAGTGGTACTGGTAGGACCAGAACCAGAAGAACTTCAATTACTGGAATTGAAATGAAACGTAAGAATAGTTTTATTAATAGTAATTTGGAGTCCGATATTGTTTCTCCAATGACAAAGATGAGAACGAATGACTCTAACAGCTCTGAAAGAACTGGTGGAGGTTACAGACGTGAAAGAAGAACTTCACGTTCGTCAATAGATTCCGATCAAGACTCTCGTGCATCAAGATCTTCACAAGAAACTGAAGAAGATGTTTGTTTCCCAATGTCGAGAGAACATGTTAGAATCAATGGGATTGATTTTGATGAAATTGAAGAATTCATTAAAGCCGAAAGAGAGGAAGAAGATTATATGAAGGCCCAGCAAACATTGATTGCTGAAAGAACTGCTAGTAGAATCAACAACAGAACAAGTATCAAATCTGGATTAGAACGTACCAAGTCATCAACTTCAACCGCAGCTATGAAATATGCCCCAAAGAATATCTTGAGAAGAACGGCAACAAAGTTAGAAAATTTGGCTTCTGGTAATAAATTAGATCAAACTAATGATAGAATTCATGACATTACTATTCCAGCAAATCTGGAATCATCCACTTCAACTGAAGAAGATGAAAAGAAAGGTTACACCACTTTTGCAGCAGATAATATTTACCACAGTGATGATTACAATGATAATTCTTACGAAGGAGTTAAATTTGGAGGTACGAGAACCAATGACCCAACAACATCATTACCAGAAAGATTTTCATTTTTCCTGAGTGAATCTGATGAAACTGTTCATGCAGCAGATATTCCATCTTTAGTTGAAGAAGGTCAAACTGTTCGTGAATTATTCCGTAATGGTGAAGGGACATGGTGGTTAGATTGTGTATGTCCAACTGATTCTGAAATGAAAATGATTGCCAAGGCATTTGGTATCCATCCTTTAACAGCAGAAGATATTAGAATGCAAGAAACAAGAGAAAAGGTTGAATTATTTAGAAGTTATTACTTTGTTTGTTTCCACACTTTTGAACCTGATAAGGAATCTGAAGATTATTTAGAACCAATTAACGTTTATATTGTTGTTTTCAAAGAGGGTATACTTTCATTCCACTTTGCACCACTCCAGCATCCTGGTAATGTCAGAAGAAGAGTTCGTCAATTAAGAGATTATGTTGATGTCAGTGCCGATTGGTTATGTTATGCATTGATTGATGACATTACTGACGAGTTTGCACCAGTTATCACGGCAATTGAATATGAAGCAGATGCAATTGAAGATGCAGTATTTGTTACCCGTGATTTAGATTTCTCAAGTATGTTACAAAGAATTGGGGAGGCTAGAAGAAAGGTTATGACGTTAATGAGATTGCTTTCAGGTAAGGCAGATGTTATTAAGATGTTTGCTAAGAGGTGCCAAGATGAAGCACTTCATAATAATCCAATTAATAGCAACCAATCATTTGCCAATTTAGCAGGAGTATCACAACAAGCCAATGCTAATGCAAATGCAGGACACGGAGTTGCACAACCAAGGGCAGACATTGCATTATATCTTGGTGATATCCAAGATCATATTTTAACCATGTTTCAAAATTTAAATGCATATGAAAAAATTTTCAGTAGATCTCATGCCAACTACTTGGCACAATTGCAAGTTGAAAGTTTTAATTCTAATAACAAGGTTACAGAAATGTTATCAAAGGTTACATTGATTGGTACAGCATTAGTTCCATTGAATTTAATTACTGGTTTATTCGGTATGAACGTTCACGTGCCAGGTATGGGTGGGGAAACCTTACAATGGTTGAATCATTGGGGTAATGGTATTTTTAATTCTCCTTTCAGTTATTGTAGGTAATTATTGGCTTAAGAGAGTCGAAGAACCACAAGCTAAAGCCGTTACCAGTTCGAGAAGAAGTATCAAGAGTTTAGGACTCAGAAGGAGTGCTGCCAAGAGCATAATCAGTTTCCCAAATAAGTATGAATAAGAACAGAAGTTCAGAAGAGGAGTAAAGAAACACAAAAAAAAAACAAAAATGTATAGACAATGTATATTAAAACGAAAAATGCAATACTAATAATGAATGAAATAAAGTAGGAAATGGTAAGCGAGAGTGATGTTAGAACCCAACGGGGGAAACGAAATAAATTCATCTAAATTTAAAGAAGGAAGTATAACGCGAAAGTTTACCGACATACACCAGCAGCATAAACTGGAGAGATCATCGTAGTAGTTATGAAGAAAACGAGAACGGCAAGTGGAGAAGGATATCCGCTATAAGAAGGTAATACCAAATAAGTTGATTCAGATAAAAAAAATAGGTGAAATTGCGTGTTAAAGAAAGTGGAGGAGGGGAGGGAGAATGTAAAATGAAATTCAGGGTAAGTGCTAGCGGAATGTCTTATTTCTCACCGTGAATTAATTTGAAATGCACTCAGGACACCGATCAGGGTCCCCATCCACCCTACCCTTACATTCTTCCTTACAACTATGTGATATTTTGATGTCCCCCTAATTGTTCCTTTAAAAACTCCCCGTAAGGGGAGGCAAGCTCGATGCAATCGTCCTCACCGGATAGGAGCCAGCGGAGCGTCGTTTGAAGAGGTAGCTTGATCCAGTTCAATTTTTCTCTTCAAGCTACCGCTCCGCTCGGGCCCCTATCCGGGGAGGACAACTGCGTTGAGCTTGTCTCCATTCGGTCGCTCTGTTAGCCCTGTTGGATATTAAGGAAATCTCCCCGAAGGGGAGGCAAGCTCGATGCAATCGTCCTCGCCGGATAGGCGCCAGCGGAGCTTTATTCCATACCTTTAATTGATTAAAAAAAAAATCACATCTTTTTCTTAAGGGTACTGCTCCGCTAGAGACACTATCCAGGGAAGAACAAGGACAAAAGGGAATTCCATTGGGGGCTTTGCTCCTTTTTGTTTGGAGATATACTACATAAGTGAAAGTGAAAATAGTTAGAGATGTTAGGTAAATATGTGAGGGCTTATTTAGTCGTATATATTTTTGCAGCCTTTTGATTTTAATTAGCTAATAAGAGAAAAATAATATTTAAATCTTATTTTTTTCTTTTTATTTTATATTTTTTTCTTTTGTTTCGTTGTTTTTCTTTTTAATTTTAAAGTATGACAGATATTAGATAATTGTTTATTAAGTTTTTAAGGCTTTAATTGGTAAATTATATGAACGCCTTACGAAACGATCATACAATGTAGCGAAAAAAAAACGCCTATGAGATGTCACCTTTAAAGGAAGAAAGTAAAAATAAAAAAGAAGTATGATGTGCGGCGTAAGCGATGCCCTTTATAACTGCCGCAGCCAGTAAGTGTGTGGGAGCAAGGTAGAAAGCTGAATAGTCAGGGCGGCACGAGACAGAGACAGAGATAAAGACAGAGATAAAGACAGAGCAAAGATGAACAAAGACGGACATAGAGAGACAGACACGGGTAATTGTGGAACGTCTATGCATAAGATAGAATTGATTGATATCATCTTTTTGAGCTGCTGATTGCGTCCCCCTGGTTTAACTCTAACTCTATTCATTGTTGGCCGAAAACGGCTCGGTTCAATGCGAGAGGCTCGAAAGACACTTCGCGAAATATTTGAAATATTTTTTTTTTTCATTATTTTTTTTTTTTTTTCCTCACAACTGCTCCCAATGCCGTAACCTCGCGATGACTTGTACTTAGGGTAAATTTATTAGATAACGATTCACAGAACCCCGATAAAGGGCTGATAGCATTTGATCTAAATGGATTACGGGGTACAAGATACCGAGAAATGGCCATAATTCAACCTGTTAACTTAAACCAAGTCAAAGATTGATATACAATGGCAAGGAATAAGTTATGACCTGTAGTAGCCGCCCTAATTACGAGCGGCAGAACAAACAAGGCAATTTAAAAATTGAAAAACAAACGCATCGAATGCCCTTCAAAATATTAGATATCAAAGCCTATCTACGATAATGATAGGACAAAAGAAGGGCAAAGGGCGTAAAAAATAAGTACATAAAAAAAGAAAAGACAGAAAGGGAAAAAAAAAAAAAAGAACTGAAAAAAAAAGCTTTAGCTCCAGCTACTTGACCCGTCGTGTAGATAGTATATATATGACACATCATTCCCGCCATCTATCACCGAGCAATTGCATCCTCCCTCTTCTTCTTTCTTTTCTATTTAAACAGTACACCGTCTTCGTTTCACCTTCGAATCACACGAAACTTTATTCATCGACTTTTTTTTCCCTTTCAGTGCTTTTGCTTTGCTTGTTGCTTACCCGTTATCTTAGATATTTTATTATTTTTTTTTTTTTTTTTGACTTTCTTTTTTTGTCTGCCGTTTCAAACAATTATCGACTACAAAGAATTTCATTGTCCCCTTAAAGAAAAAAAAGATCAGCAACTGAAACAACTAACTCTTTTCCTTCAATAAGACTCAATTCCTAATAAACGATGTCAAACGATATTGAAAAACACGTTGGTTCTTCAAACGAATACAGAACCGGCATTCATGTCGCAACCACTATTGGTACTGAAAAGAATGTTGGTTACCTCTCCGATACCGAGTCAAACAATGTCTTACTTGGTGCCGTCGAAGAGTTCGAAGTCAAGCGTTCCTTGAAAACCAGACATATTTCCATGATTGCCCTTGGTGGTACCATTGGTACTGGTTTGTTCATCGGTATGGGTGCTACTTTATCCCAAGCTGGTCCAGTCTTGGCATTATTCGCCTATATCTTTATGACTACCTTAGTCTACTCCATTACCCAATCTTTGGGTGAAATGGCTACCTACATCCCAGTCGCTGGTTCTTTTAATCAATTCATTGGTAGATGGTGCTCCCCAGCTCTTGGTGCCGCTAACGGTATCAATTACTGGTTCTCCTGGGCCATTACCTTTGCCTTGGAATTATCCGTCGTTGGTCAAGTTATTCAATACTGGACTGATGCCGTCCCAATTGCTGCTTGGATCGCTATTTTCTTCGTTATCTTAACCTCCCTTAACATGATCCCAGTCAAGTTTTACGGTGAAGTTGAATTCTGGATCGCCTCCATTAAGATTGTTGCCATTGTTGGTTGGTTAATTTACGCTCTTTGTATGGTTTGTGGTGCTGGTCAAACTGGCCCAGTTGGTTTCAGATACTGGAGAAACCCAGGTCCATGGGGTCCAGGTATCTTGGTCTCTAACGTTAACACCGGTAGATTCCTTGGTTGGTTATCTTCTTTAATCTCTGCTGCTTTCACCTTCCAAGGTTGTGAATTAGTTGCTTTAACCGCTGGTGAAGCTAAGTCACCAACTGCTTTACCAAAGGCCATCAAGAAGGTTTTCTACAGAATTATTCTTTTCTATATCTTATCCCTTTTCTTCATTGGTTTATTAGTTCCATACACTAATGAAAACTTAAGTGGATCTGCCAGCACTTTAGCTGACTCTTCTCCATTTGTTATTGCCATGCAACTTTCTGGTACTAAAGTCTTACCAGATATTTTCAATGCTGTTATCTTGATGACCATTGTTTCCGCTGGTAACTCAAATGTTTACTCTGGTTCAAGAATTTTATTTGCCTTAGCTGAAGCTAAATTAATTCCAAAAGTTTTCAGAATCACCAACAGATGGGGTGTTCCATACGTCTCTGTTATTACTACTGCATTATTTGGTTGTTTAGCATTCTTGGTTATTTCTAACGGTGGTAACACTGTCTTCACTTGGTTATTAAACATTACTGCTGTTGCTGGTTTAATTACTTGGGGTTGGATTTCATTCTGTCATGTTAGATTCATGGCAATTTTGAAGCATAATGGTATTTCAAGAGATTCATTGCCATTTAAGGCTAAGTTTATGCCATTTAGTGCTCATTATGCTACTTGGGCTATTTTCATCTTGGTTTTCATTCAAGGTTACTCTGCTTTCTTTGGTATTACTGCATCTTCATTCTTTACCGCATATATCTCATTGATTTTATTTGCTTTCACTTGGGTTTGTTTCCACTTTTACTTCAATGGATTCAAGAAGGGTTTCACTTTACGTTCTTTAATGATCCCAATTGAAGATTGTGATATTACTTCTGGAGTTAGAACTGCCGATGATGCTTGTTGGGAAGTTGAAAGTCCACCAAACACCCTTTGGGAAAAGTTCTGGGAATTCGTTTGTTAAGCATTCATAAACATTATATACATAATTTTGCCTTCAATTTAATACGTTTTAATAATATTTTTAATCAATAATAAATCTGTAAGAGAGAGAGAGAGAGAGAGAGAGAGAGAGAGAGAGAGAGGGAGACTCACCAATTAGGCTAGGCTAAAACTGATATGGAAACGAAAAAAAACAAAGTTAAAAAAAAGCCACATTATTTTTTATTGAAGTGGCATGTGGGGTTGAATTTAAGTTTTATGATCTATTTATTTATAATACATAATGCGATTACTTCTTTCTTGAACTTCTTCTTACCGCCGGAGCTGGTGAAGTAGGTTTATTTGGGGTTGGACCTGCCGACCTAGTTGAACGTCTTGTAGTTGACCTTGAATTGTTTGACTTTTCAGTAACTGTAGAATTCGATGTTGGAGTTGATTGAATTTCTTCTGGCTCTATAACGACTTCAGATCTAGTTCTACGCTTTGATGGAGGTGGAGGTGTGACAGTCTTTTGTCTTTTAGAATTTGGAGTATCAACCTGTTTCTTAACAATTGATCTAGTTCTCTTCTTTGGAATTGAAGGAGTTGACTGTCTCCTTGAATTTCTCCTGGTACGGGGTGCATCATCTTCATTTTCGTCTTCGTCTTCTTCTTCTTCTTCTTCCTCTTCTTCATCATCATCATCTTCTTCTCCATCATTATCATTTACGTCATGTTGTCCTTCCTCATCACCACTTGCATTTGCTTTAGAGGAGTCTTTAGTCTTTGATGTACTTACCTTCACAGTGTCATCTTCCCCACGATCTTCTTCTTCTTCTTCTTCTTCTCCTTCATCACCTTCCTCGTCCTCTTCTTCTCCTTCCTTATCATCTTCTTCAGGGTCTTTCATGTCGCTTTCTTCATCTTCTTCATTATCTACCTCGCTATCTTGTTTCTTACCTTCGTCCTTCTTAGCTTCATCCTCAGATCCAGATCCAGATCCAGATTCCTCTTCATCTTCATCTCCCATCTCATCTTTCACCTTCTTTTCATCTTTCTCTTGTTCCCTTTCCTTTTCTTCTTCCTCAGCTCTATTTCTCCTAGATATACGCCTTCTAGGCAAATCAACCTTCTTCTTTACTTTCTGATCATTATCACTAACCACCTCCTCTTTAACCTTTTTATTCTTGGGCGAAGGTGTCCCATTAATATCATCTTCTTCATCTTCAACTTCATTATCAATTTGATCATCTCCTTCTTTAATTTCCTCTTCTTCATCAACTTCCTCTAATTTCTCTTCTTTATCATCTTCAACCTTCAGCTTATCACTCTCACTCTCATCTTCCTTAAAATCTTCAAGCTGATCTAACTTCGCTATATCATACAATTTATTAAGTCTTTCCAAAACATCTTCAATCGTAAATTCGTCTTTCCCATTAGGTAACCCTTCATTAATTAACTTTATTATAATATTCATGTTTTCTTCTTTCTTTGATCCACATGGCTTATAATCACAAACAAGATTGAAGAGTCGAATTTCATCGTCAAGTTGCCATTCTCTTTGAACCCTCTTTCTCTTAACCATCTCGATAATTTATAAATAGACAACCAACTTCTTCTTCTATTGTTATGTTGTCTCTCTTGTTTATATTATCAAAGATAATTTTCCAGTACCAATACCCAATCACCAACACCTGCACACAAACAAGGTAAAGTAAAATTTTCAAAATTTTTCACGTTGAAGGGAACACAAAAAAAAAAACTTACATGTAAAGATCCCAAAAAACACCTAAAAAAGTTTGGTAAAAGTAACTTACTAACTCATATTACAAAATGCCAAGAAGGGCCGAAGTATTAAACTCCCTCTCAAGGGGTCGTGTTCGTGCCTCTATGAACAAATTAAATTTGTTCAACTTGTATAAGAAGCCAAAGACGAACTTTCAAGGTAAAACCTTGTACCAACAAAAGTGGTCTTCAAAGACAGACACAAGAGCTTATCATGGTGAACATTTAACTGAAAGTAGATGGAAGCAATTATTTGATCCTAAATTGGAATCAGTTGCCCAATTAGATGCCTCTTTGAAGGGTGAATCAGTTCCACCTACCCCAGTTACTTTACAAACTTTTGCATCTTTGGAAAAGAGATTGGAGTTTGCCCTCTTTAGAGCAATGTTTGCCTCCTCTATAAGGCAAGCAAGACAATTCATTCTTGCTGGTGATGTAAGAGTGAATGGTGTTGTTGTTAGACACCCTTCTTTTCCATTAAGAGCTGGTGATCTTTTCCATGTCTCACCAGAAAGAGTATTACAAGCTATGGGTAGAAGTAAACCAAATTTATCTAAATCCATCAAGGTTGACAATTTACAGATTGGTGCTTGGAACAGATATGTCAAGGTTGCCAGAGAAAATCCTCAAGAAGTTTGGAATGTTAAGAAAAGTAAGCCACAATCATTAAACACTTTGAATGAAAGTAAGAAAAATAATACCGAATCAATTAAGAAATTTAATGAAAAATTACAAAAGAAAATGATTGAAGATCAAAATAATACCACCAGAGAATCTCTTTTATCCAAGATTATCACTGCTTCTTCATCTGCCTCTGCTTCTGCTGATATTTCCGCCGAAGCATTTGTAAATGTTTGTGGCCAAAACAATTCCGCAAAGTGTCTTCAAATTTACCAACTTCTCAAGAAGGCTAATCATGGATTACTCTCAGATAAGTCAAAGGTAGCTGAATTCATTTCAAAGAAATCAAACGAAGTATCTGCTGATGAACATAAACTTGCTGCCTCAGTTAAGCAAATACTTTCTGAATTGGTTAAGACTCAAACTGAATTTATTCGTCAACTGTACAATAGTCAAATGCTTAGTGAAGGTTCCAAATCTCTTCCATATGATCCAGAATTTGCCAATAAGATGATTCTTCACCCTAAATTAAACAAGGATGAAATCTTAGAAAACGAAAAGAAGGCTGCAGTTAATTTACCATGGCAAAAAGGTTTATTTGGACGTCAAGATCCATCTAAACCATACTTTACTCCATGGACTCCAAGACCATTCATTGGTTGTTTTGCTGTCTTACCACACCACCTTGAAGTAAGTTTTGAAACTTGTCATGCAGTTTACTTAAGAAACCCAGTCGCAAGACCCGGTCACTCAGAAGTTATTTCTCCATTCCCAGAAGCTGCCCATGAAAGAGCTTACATGTGGTACGCCAGAAAGGGTCAATAGATGGAAGAAATTGTAGATAGAAAGTTACTTGTACATATAGCATAAAATTAAATTAAATAAACAAAATAAACAAAAAGTAAACGAACACTCATACAAAGGACTATGTAGAATTTTATTTCAGAATTGAGTCATAGTGATATACGTAAAAAGTCGACTGTAGAGTTCTCCACGGAGAGATTACTCCTAAGCTTTAGGACTGTACAAGTAAATAAGCATTTTTTTTCAACTCTGATTAGCCCTGCTTCGTTTCTTGAGATATGAACTTGAAAAATTTCAAAGTTAAGAAAAAGTTTAATACTCTTCATCTTTATAAATATGGTCAGGATTTCGCCTAAATTAATTAGAGATGCTTATAAAAGGTCTTATCTACTTCCCTTTTTTTTAAGAGCAAATAAAAATCTAGAGTCAGCACAGCAAGAATTGAAATGGGTTCAGAATGAACTCCCGAAAGAAAAATGGCATGAAGCTTCAAGATTGAGAAACAATCTATACCCATTACAATACATACTCGGAACACAACCGTTTGGAGAATTGGAAATACGATGTAAAAAGGGAGTTCTCATACCAAGATCAGAAACAGAGGAGTGGGTTTTAAAGATGTGTAATATACTAAAGAATAACTTGAAGACCAGGTTACTGATTGTAGATGCATGTACTGGATCAGGGTGCATCGCGTTACTTACAAAATATGAAATGGGCAATTCTGCCGACGTTTGTGCATTCGATATATCGGAGCATGCTATAAAGTTATCCAGCGAAAACAGAGATGTGAATTCTATTGAAGTTGATATATTTAAAGCGAATTTGAAATCACCGGTAAAACTTAAGAATAATCTCGTTGATTTGGTTCTTTCTAACCCACCATACATCCCCTTACGAGATTACAAACAACCTGCCTTGTTAAACGGAGTTGAAAAATCAGTTAGAAAATATGAACCAAAACTAGCCCTAGTAGGAGAGAACGAGTTTTATGAATATCTTGTCAATAATTTAGTTGTTCCTAATAAAGCCCAAGGGTTTGTCTTTGAATTAGGATACATAGAACAAGCCAAATTTGTGAAAGATCAATTAAGCACAGATTGGGAATGCGGAGTTTTCTTTGATTATTCGGGTAATATACGATGTTGCATTGGATGGAAGATAGATTCAAACCTTCGTGTATTAAGAGGAATGTGTCATGAATTAATATAGTTTATATTTTAGTCTATTTATATGCTTTCTGCAGAAGTTTCTTCAGTCTTAGTTTCAACCTTTACTTCAGTTTCTACTACAGCTTCCTTCTTTTGTTCTGCTTCTGGTGTTTCTTCTACTCTCTTTCTCTTTGAACCTCTACCAATGGCAGTAACACCACCTTCCTTTGGAAAAACCCTGGTTGCCCATAATATATATCCACCAAAACCTTTCATGGACATAACTGGATGCATTCTACCCGGTATAGTTTGATGTGGTCTAACTCTAGTTTCGAATATACTTGGAGCCAAAACTCTTTTATCATCTTGAAGAGAATGTTGAAGGTCTAACAATGGCTCCTTGTATTGATGGTAACACACAATTGGACGAGATCCACCAATGGATCCAATAACATGTGGTACTAAGGAACTCAATGACAATGTACTGACTACAATAACCGCATCAAAATTTCCAGTTTCAACATCTGCAATTACATCATTAATTTCATAACATCTTTTCAAACGACGTTCATATTGTTGACGTTTTGAAAGCTTTAAAGCTGATAATTCTTCTTCAGTCATGTCTACCCAGTCTATTTTTTCATTTTCTGGTTCCATGAATTGTAACCAACTTATTGGTTTAACCATTTTTTCAATCATTTCATCTGAATAATTTGAATATCTTAATGCAATGTGATTTGGGTGTTCATTATCATGGGCCACTATTATACTACCCTTACCGTTCATTCTTTCCATCATGGCGTACAAAATAACCCCACCAGTTTCATCAACTAATAAATATCTACCACCTTCTCTAACGTTGGCATAGTTTAAGAGTAACCCTAAAGTTTCTTCACTCATGTCATGAATTCTTTGAGGGTCCTTTTCAGTATAGTACTTTAATAATTGAGACCCACCTAAATATTCAATGGTGAATCTTCTTAAAAATTTCTGTTGCTTACGTCTTAAATATTTCTGTTGGGAGAAGATAGTTTTCTTATCAAAACCACCATGTCCGGCGATAATTTGTTCAATAATCTTTTGACCAACGTCAGAGGAACCACCAGATTGCTTTAAGGTATTGATTTCATCAGAAGTCAATTTTTGAATCTCTGAACCAATATTGATAATATTTTGATTATTTTCAGCAGAGTTAGAGAATAATTTGGTTAATTCATCTTTGGTTAATTCAGCTTCAGTGTCAACATCTTCAACATCAGCTTGAAAGGTAATACTTTCAATTGGAGTAACTTGGTTATTATCAGCTATTTCGAAACTTTGGCCAAAGGGATAACCAAGGACACCGTTGACAGAAAATGTACCAAATTTACCAAGACTGATATTATTATCAGGTCTAAGCTCAACTATCTTCTTCATTTCTGAGGGAAGAGTTACCAAAACGAACTGATTTGGAGAAATGACAGTAGTGCTCTTTGGAACAAAACCAGTACCATTTTGTGGTGTGGTGTTATTGGATTCAGTACTCATCGTCCGATAAACCCTTTTTCTTATCTTTTACTTTCTATCTTGAGTTAGGGTAGTTAACTCTTCTTCGTTATAGCTCATTGGGAACTATTTCCATATCGATCGATGCTTGGTCGTGTTTAACCAATCTGAAAAATTGGTGAGATAATTTTTTTTTTTGTATAGCAGCTTGTAGGAGGAAAGCTCATCTCATCGCCATAGTAAAAAAAAAAACCACATACTTTCAGCTAATCAATATATTAGTTCAATATACTAATACATTAGATACATATAAAAAACATGGGTAGAAGAGCTAAGAATAAGCAAGGTGTACCGCCATCTCTTGATGAGTTCCAAGCTAAGAAGGATAGAAGAGAACAAAGAATTCAAGAAAGAGAAAACAAGAGAAAGAGAGATATAGCATCAGTTGGAAGTGAACAACCAAAGAAGCAAAAGAAATTCCAAAAGAAGCAAGCTGAAGACATCGAAGAGCATCCAGAAGGATTACCAGAAGTTGACTTGGAAGAATTATCAGCTGCTAAGAAGTCTTTATTCAATGACTCTGACAATGAAGATGACGATGAAGAATTCCAAGATGCTGAAGGTGACAATGACGAATTTTATGATTCCGATGAAGAGTCTCGTGCTAAGCCAATGTTCTCAGATGATGATGAGGATGAATCTGATCTTGAAAACTTAAATGCCGAAAATATGGAAGCCTTTTCCAGAAAGTTGGATGAAGAAGATGAATTAGAAGCTGAAGAAGCGGAAAGAGAATTATTAGAATCTCAAACCATACAACCAAGAGCTAAGGTTTTACCAACTGAAGAAGAGGAAGCTGAACAAGATGCTCAAGTTGCTTCAGATGTTACTATGGTCAGAACCCGTATGATTGAAATTATCAAGGTTTTAGAAAACTTCAAGGACTTAGCCGAAGAAGGTAAATCAAGAGCTGACTACACCAACAGATTATTAAAGGATATCTGTGATTATTTCGGATACTCTGAATTCTTAGCTGACAAGTTATTCAACTTGTTCTCACCAGCTGAAGCTATGGAATTTTTCGAAGCCAACGAAATCGCCAGACCAATTACCATCAGAACAAATACTTTAAAAACTAGAAGAAGAGATTTAGCCCAAACTCTTGTTAACAGAGGTGTCAACTTACAACCAATTGGTTCATGGACCAAGGTCGGTTTACAAATTTTTGATTCTCAAGTTCCAATTGGTGCCACTCCAGAATATTTAGCTGGTCAATATATTTTACAAGCTGCTTCATCTTTCTTACCAGTCATGGCATTGGACCCACAAGAAAATGAAAGAATCTTAGATATGGCTGCCGCCCCAGGTGGTAAGACCACTTATATCTCAGCAATGATGAAGAACACTGGTTGTGTTTTTGCTAACGATGCTAACAAGGCAAGAACTAAGTCATTGATTGCTAACATCCATAGATTAGGTTGTAAGAACACCATTGTATGTAACTACGATGCCAGAGAATTTCCAAAGGTTATTGGTGGGTTTGATAGAATTTTATTAGATGCCCCATGTTCTGGTACCGGTGTTATCGCCAAGGATGAATCAGTTAAGGTCAGTCGTACTGAAAAGGATTTCATTCAAATTCCTCACTTACAAAAACAATTATTATTATCAGCTATAGATTCAGTTGACGCTAACTCCGCTACTGGTGGTGTTATTGTTTACTCCACCTGTTCTGTAGCAGTTGAAGAAAATGAAGCAGTTGTCGATTATGCATTAAGAAAGAGACCAAATGTTAAGTTAGTTGATACTGGTTTACAAATCGGTAAGGAAGGTTTTACTTCATTCAGAGGTAAGCATTTCAACCCAAAGATCAACTTGACTAGACGTTATTATCCTCATACTTATAACGTCGATGGGTTCTACGTCGCTAAGTTCAAGAAGATTTCTTCATCCATCCACGATGTTTCAAAGGCTGGTGCTAAAGAAAAGGAGTCATTGGCTAGATCTGAAGCTGAAGAAGAAGGTATTATTAACGGTGATTTCGCTACTTTTGAAGAAGATGAAGATAAACCTATCATTGATCAAGCCATCAAGAGAAGTATGAAGAGAAAGGGTCTTAACCCAAATTCAGGAAAGCAAGAGAAGAAGTAAGATCCATGTACAGTAATTAGCATAAATGAAGAAATAAAATAAACAAATAAGTAATAATTAATTTTATTATTGTAGTATAAACACTTTGTTCTAATCTCTCAAACAGACGTTACCCAAATTGTGTTCCTTTATGTATTCCGGACCCATTTCATCGTATTCAGCCTTGCTGACATAACTAGTCTTGGCTTCTTCAGTATTTGCCCATTTCAGCATCCCCTTCCACGCGTCCTCTATAGGGTCGGATGCCATCCTAACTTTCAATGGTGCACCTACTGGGAGGAAACTGGTAAATTCAGATTCAATTCTTGTTTGGAAGTTTGGCCATTTGGCCAACCCACCAGTGATAAAGACATCTTGAATTAAATCATATGATTGTCCACCAGGTGTGAAATTGCCATCCAATCTACGGTAAAGTAAATCTTCCAGAATTTCTACAATACCTGCCTGATCTAACCCAGCAATATTTGGTTGGAAAAGGATTTCAGGAATTCTGATTCTTTCAACATTAAAATGCATTTGATGATTTCTCTTGATGACTTCAGGATGACTTTCTATTTCTTCTTGCAGTATTGGTTCTGAATCCTTTGGTAAATCATTCTGTAACTTCACCAAAATATTCTCCCTTGGTCCGTGAATAAACTTATGCAAGCACAGGTTTTCCCAATCAAATTTCCTTTGAGCACTGAATGTATCTTCGTGGTGGAATGTTGGATCATACTTTAACAATTCTTCTTCTATAACGTTGATTGCTTGTACATCTTCTTCTTGTTGTTCTTCAAGTGAAACATTGGTAATATCTCTATATGCGTTCCAGTCATCATCATTAGCACCAAAAGTATCATTTGGATCATTATCAATCGTTGAGCTAGCATTACGTCTTCTCTTTCTAGAATTGGCTGAAGTAGAACCATTTTCATCATTGGCTAAAGTAGCAATATTCTTCATTCTTTGTTGTGCAGCCATAGATTTCCTATCTTTGAATGCCTCTAAAAGCTTGGAACGCTCATTGTATTTGGCGATTAAATCAACTAATTCCATCTTCTTTACCGCACACCAATCTTCTAAGTCTCTGGCTCTCCAGTCGGCTTGTTCTTGTTCGAATTTACGTTTCAACTCTTCTTCTTCCAATTTGGCTTGCTTAGCCCTTTCTCTAGCATCAATATTTGCCTTTAATAACTTTTGCTTACGCTTTTCCTTAATTTGCTCATCATTTAATTCATCATCAGCAATATCAACAAGAGAGAAATCGTGACCCGTGGCAACATCTTCATCGCCTTCACCAACGTCTTCCTTTCTTGCTTTTTTTAACGATTTATCTAAATTATTAAAATATTTCGTAAAATCTTCGAAATTATCAAATTCTTCTTGAACACATCTTTCCTGGATTTGAATCTTATTCATCGATTCAAACTCCACTTTTAAGTTACTATAGTATTCCCATTCTTGTTCTTTTTGAATCAATTTTTCTAATCTTTTCTGTTGAGCTTGTAATTGTAATCTTTTCCCTTGTTCTCTCCTTTTTTCAGTTTGTCTCTTAATTTCTTCTTCTGATTTCTTCTTACTTTCGTTGTTTCCTGATAATAAGCTTGATTCAATATTTGATTGTAACACAATATCACCAGTCTCTAAATTTTTCATATCGAGAAACGATTTTAATTCGTCTTGGAAATTATTACTGATGTAACAGTGGTCTTGAACGATATTAGTGGCATTATTTGGACTCAACTTTGAGGGGAAGTAAGGATATTTCATTGCTAAAAGTCTCAGACAATACTGCAGCAGCTGTGATCCACCCCAGTCTATTCTTTTGGTTTGCAGAAGTACACCTTTACCATTTACAATAGGGATAATATGAGTAGATTCATGCCCAGTTCCAATAACCAAACTACTCTTTTTAGTCGAAGCATCAGTATTATAATAATGCGAGAATAACGAATCAATACCAAATGTAATCTTTGGTACTTGATAAGTTTCGAAAAACAATTCATAGTAGTTTTTCCTTTGAGATATTGGTACACAAGGTGGTTCAGTCATAATAATTGGATTGTTGACACTACCATTACTACTGCTAACCGACAAGTGCTCAAACGAATAATCCAACATATCTTCAATGTAATCCCAATTAGTAATCAACGGACCATCAAAGGGCAGCTTTATAGAGGACTTAAACGACAGGTCTCTGTAAGTATCGTTACCAACAAGAGTTAACAATTTTCCAGCTTTTCTATCTCTGAATCTGGATATTATCGATGGGAACACATTATTTGGTGAGGTGGAGTTGGTAAGACCAATTTTAAAAGATGAAGTACCTAAATCAAGAGCAATTGGAACACCTTCTTGATAATTATTATAAAATGGTTCAGGAGAACTTGATGGCTCAGTTTCTCGAAGTATATGCACCTTTTGAGGTGGAAGTTCAGATGACACTGGCATGAGTAGGTAAGAGTTACTTCTATAGTCTAAAATATATGGTGGTTAATATACTTTCTTTCTTCGTCTTCTTCTCTCTACGTCTATTGAAGGGTGCTCTTCGTTTCTATAAGTCTTGTATTTGATACATTCCATATATCTTTGTTGGTTATATATATATTTTTTTCAGTTACTTAGTGGGTAGTGCTCAACTCAAAACACGTACCCTCGCCTAACCCTTAACACTTGGATTAAAGATCAAATCTCCACGTATTGACAGCACCCCACCCTCTGGACATTACACTACTGTTATAGCATTCAGAGGATACAATGTCTGAAGAAAATTCTAACAACCTTCAAGGTTACAATATTGTGACCATTCTTAAGCGTTTAGAGGCTGCAACTTCTCGTTTAGAGGATATCACTATCTTTCAACACGATATTGCAGGTGGCGAAGATCAGCCACAACAAAAGGCAATTGCTGGTGTTCCTGCTCAAGCTGCAATTGCTGAAAATCCTACCGGTACTCCAATTGCTACTCCTGTTGCTCCAGTTGTTTCTAAATCTGTTACTGCCTTTGAACAGTTTCTTAAAAGTGACTTTGCTCCATTTGTCGAAACCTCAGCCTCTATTGATCCAATCGTCCAAGAAGCAGCTGAATACTTCCAAAATGCATTCAAGGCACAAGTCTCATTTCTTGATATTGTCTCTCAAACCAAAAAGCCTGACTTTACTGATACTAAATTTGCTGAACTTTTGACTCCAATAAATCAAGAAATTGCCAAATTAACCGAATTAAAGGATTCAAATAGAAAATCCCCATTTTTCAACCATTTAAACACTCTTAGTGAAGGTGCGCCAGTAGTTGGTTGGATTGTTACCGATACACCTGTTTCTTTTATTCCAGAATTTAAAGATACCGCTCAATTTTGGGCAAATAGAGTCTTGAAGGAATACAAGGAAAAGGATCCAAAACACGCAGCATGGGTAAAGGAATTCCTTAATATATTCGAAGGGTTAAAGGCTTATGTCAAGGAATATCATACCACTGGTGCTGCATGGAACCCTAAGGGTTCTACTTTAGAAGAAACATTAAAGAAGACTTCATCTGGCACCACTACATCAGCACCTGCTGCCCCAACACCTTCTGCTGGTGGTCCACCCCCACCCCCACCACCACCACCTCCACCTTCGAACTTGTTTGATGAAAAGCCAGCCTCTGGTGGTATCAATGCTGTCTTTGCTGACCTTAACAAAGGTGAAGGTATTACTTCAGGACTTAAAAAGGTTGACAAATCTCAAATGACCCATAAGAACCCATCTTTAAGAGAACAACCACCGGTTAGTAAGAAACCAACTCCACCAAAGAAACCATCTTCTCTTTCCACCCAATCCACAGCTTCAGCTCCAGTTAAGAAGCCAGCAAAGAAGGAACTTATTGATGGATCTAAATGGATTATTGAAAATTTTACAGAAGCAGATGTTTCTGCCCAATCGCCAATTGTTATTGAAGTAGAAATGACCCAATCGGTGTTTATTGGTAACTGTTCCGGTGTTACTATTCAACTCAAGGGTAAGGCTAACGCTATTTCTGTTACAGATACATCTAAGTGTGGTATTGTTGTTGATTCATTAATCTCTGGTATCGATATTATCAAATCGTTCAAGTTTGGTTTACAAGTTGTTGGTACCGTTTACATGATTAGTGTCGATAAATCTGATGAAGGTAATATTTATTTATCAAAGGAAAGTGCCGAAGTTGCACAAATTTTCACAAGTAGTACTACTACTTTGAACGTCAATGTACCAGAAAATGATGATTACACTGAATTAGCAATCCCGGAACAATTTAAACACACAATTAAGAATGGAAAATTAATCAGTGAAGTTGTTGAACATGCTGGCTAAATATAAAAATAAAAATAAAGCTAAAAGTAGAAGTTAACATTATTATGAACAGTAAGATTTTTTTTTATGAATATAATGAAACTGGTTTTTTTTTGCTAAATATATATGAATTTCTTTCTGAATTTTTTTTCTTATTTTTGATCGATAATTGTAGTACTTTGTTTTCTTTTGAGAGCTCTATTGAAGCAAAAGCTTCAAGGAGTAGTTAATGAAAGGCACCGATGCGGCGAAGAAGATAATTCAATGTAATTTCTCGTGTTGGATACAGTGGAGCAACTTGTAATTCAGTTAAGGTAGGGTTACAAAGGGGAAGTAGTTCTAATGGGAAGCCTGTAAAAGTCATACCTCCCCTTTATTATATTTTTCACCGTTAGATAAATACCTTTCAAAATCCCACTGTATTATTTGCCTCTTTCTCTTTTAGTCAATCCTTTAGTGAATCTTCTGTTTGGTAGGTTGGGTGCAAAACAAAGTTAATTTATGGAATGTAATTCACGTGATAATAGAAGATAAAAAAGGAAGGGGAAAAAACCTGCATAAGGATGGAACACGATGGAAGATTTTTCTGCTAAATTTTCTTTCGAAATCAAAGATACATAAGGATGGAAAACGCAGCAGTTTTTCTTTTAGTTTGATTTGTAATAAGTAAGGGTATAAATAAAATATCAAATTAGATTATTTATTTTTTTTTTATTCATTCATTATTTGTAGTATAGAATGGTTAAGGATACCAAGTTTTATGATCTCTTAGGAGTTTCACCATCAGCTTCAGAGACTGAATTAAAGAAGGCTTACAGAAAGTCTGCTTTGAAATATCATCCAGATAAGAACCCATCACCAGAAGCTGCTGAAAAGTTCAAGGAACTTTCCTCTGCTTACGAAGTTCTTTCTGATGAACAAAAGAGAGAAATCTATGATTCGTACGGTGAAGAAGGTTTATCCGGTGGTGGCCCTGGTGGTATGGGTGGTATGGGTGCTGATGATATCTTCTCACAATTCTTTGGTGGTGGATTTGGTGGTATGGGTGGCCAAGGTCCTCGTGGACCACAAAGAGGTAAGGACATCAAGCACTCCATTCAATGTTCTTTGGAAGAACTTTACAAGGGTAGAACTGCCAAGTTGGCTTTAAACAAGACTATCTTGTGTAAGGGTTGTGAAGGCCGTGGTGGTAAGGAAGGTAAGGTCAAGAAGTGTACCACTTGTAACGGTAGCGGTGTTAAGTTTGTCACCAGACAAATGGGTCCAATGCTCCAAAGATTCCAAACTACTTGTGATGTTTGTCAAGGTCAAGGTGATATCTGTGACGCTAAGGACAGATGTCAAGAATGTAAGGGTAAGAAGACCCAATCTGAACGTAAGATCTTACAAGTCAACATCGATCCAGGTATGAAGGACGGTCAAAGAATCGTTTTTGCCGGTGAAGGTGACCAAGAACCAAACATCATCCCGGGTGATGTTGTATTTGTTGTTGATGAAAAGAAGCATGACAAGTTCACCAGACAAGGTAACGATTTGTACTACGAATGTGAAGTTGATTTATTAACTTCATTAGCTGGTGGTGAAATTGCTTTCAAGCACGTTTCCGGTGACTACATCAAGATTACTATCTTACCAGGTGAAGTCATCTCCCCAGATTCAGTCAAGGTTGTTGAAAACCAAGGTATGCCAATTTATAGACAAGGTGGTAATGGTAACTTATTCATCAAGTTTTCTGTCAAGTTCCCAACCAAGGGTTTTGCCAGTGAAGAAAAATTAAAGGAATTAGAAAAGATCTTACCAGCCAGAACTAAGGCTGATATTCCAAAGGGTGCTGAAGTTGACGAATGTGACTTAGTTGAAGTTGATCCATACAAGCACAAGGCAAACAGCAGACGTGATGCTTACGACAGTGATGATGAAGAAGGTCACCATGGTGGTCAACCAGGTGTCCAATGTGCATCCCAATAAGCAACCAACAAACCAACCAACAAACCAACCACACAATTCAATATAACATCAACGACACAAAACACTCACAACACAACACATCACAAAACTAACCATGTGAACCATAACTAATATTATCTACGATAATTTTTGGAATGAAATTATTATTATTATTATATATTAAAGGGATTCAAATCTAATTATATATAGAATCGGAAGTATTTAAACGGATTAATTTTGTAAGAAACGTGTAAGTATTAGTAAGCTTTTTGGAAAGGTCATACCTAGAAGGGCCACTTCCATCTACTCTTACTTCTTACTTCTTTCTATTCATTCTATTCTTTATATATTAAAATACATTCATAAATTCGTTCATATCTATTACTTACTTTTCAACATCTTCTACGTCAGACTTGACGGCTAAATTTTCACTTATCGATCTAATCATAAAGATTAAACCAACTAACCCAATTGCGCAGAAACCTGCCAATAAAGTAAATGTACCTCCTTCACCTAACTTGTCAATCATGTTTTGTAAAACACCAACCCCTAAAGCTGCTAATAAACATCTCATTAAATTGACACAGCTTGCAGCAGCAGACCCTTGGTTAGGGAATAAATCAACAACCAAAGTCATTAATGCTGCCATCAAGTTTATGGCACAAAATGTAAAAATAAATGCTGAAACCAATATTGGTGCTATGTTTACCTTGTATTGAATGCACCAACCGAATACGACGTATGTCGCACCTGCAATAAATGAAGGTACAATGCAGATATCTAACCTAGCTCTGACAATATTGAATGGCGGAAAATTTTCAGGGTCTTCTGAAGTTTCTTTGTCTTGTTCGTGCTTTTGTCTCTTTTGTTTGTATACATAATTAAGAATTCTTCCTGATACAATTGAGCCTAGTAACGCACCCATACCAGGTGAAAGATAGCAAAGACCAACTGTCATAACAGAATAGTTATATTTTGACATCAAAGAAGTGGATAATGTAGTTAATGACATTGTCCATGCTGCAAATTGTAGCCCACCTGGAAGTAATACAAAAAAAACTTCCTTTTTAACGATAATTTTAAAAGGAGTTAATGTATTCTTAAAGTTAGCATTACTCTTTGTAACCGTAGATGTGTCATTCAATAACCTCTTTGACATACTCCGAAGGTGAATAATTGGAGAGTCATTCCAAATATTTTTGGGTCTTACCGATAAGTTCCCAACAATCAGTCTATTTGTCTCTGGGTAAATGAATAATGCTATGATTAATACACAACCACTCCCAATAGCAAGGAATACAAAGATTCCTCTCCATCCAAACCTTGACACCAAGGCTGCACCAATCAATGCACCAACACCTTGACCTATTAACAGGATTCCTGACACAATCCCGACAAAATTACCTCTTTCAGCTCTCGTGCAAATGTCACCAACGGCACCTGTAGTAACTGATATTACCGGGGCAATGGCGGCAGCTTGCAAGCATCTAAGTACAACTAAAAGCCAGTATACATTGGTTCTCGCCAATCCCACACATGTACCGCAATAACATGCCAAACTTATAAGAACCAATGGCCTTCTACCATAGGCGTCAGCTAGTGGTGCAACAAAAGTAGGAGCAATACCTTGAAATAATAAATATGCCACCACTGAAACATTTGTTACAGCTGCAGATTCAACAAACTTTTCAGATAAAATGGGTAATGCAGGGAAATATATTGATGAAGATAAAGTTGACCAAATACCAACAGTGGATAATAATACTGAAAAGACATATTTCTCTTTAGTTGTCATACAAGAGTACTCTGGAGTTTTTTCGAATTCCTGTACTTCATTCAGTACCCTTGAAGACAGAATATTATCTTGTGAAGTTTCCGTCATCGCCTTACTATTAGCTGAAGACATGCTACCCTTCTTTCATTATTTAAGGTTTTTTTGCAGAAGAAGAGTAGATCATTTTATATTATTTTCATGGATGTAGTCAAATTTAAGAGGCCGAACTATCACCGAATTATTCCGCATGTTAATCCGACGCCCTAAATCTAATTATAAATGGCATTCCTGGTTTCACCTAATATTCTAAAGTAACGTTTGTCTCATACTTCGGTAGATGAAGATATATACATTGGAAAAGCATCGCTACACTCGCACACTCATGACATACAACTAGTTTATAGTAAAGTCAACAAATAATGCTGAGCGCTAAGGTGATGAGATCTCGAACTTTTTCGAGTAACTAAGGGTAGTGTGACATATAACGACGTTTTGAAAATACTGGTGATGACGTACCTCGAGAGCAATCCCGGAGGTAACACATGAAATACTCACATATTCCTTGTTATATCCATAATCATTATTAATATTTTCTTTTGAAAAACTTGGTTGTTCAGTTCCTACATGGCAACCTAGCAACGTAGAAAGCTCACATTCTAGGTAATAATGAGACAACAACCAAAGAGATAAAAGTAAATTCAATCTCCTCGCCCGAATGGCCGCCATCCCCAATGTGAATATAAGATGAATTTGTAGGAATCGTGTAAGGTCGTTTGCGTCAAAGCCGTACATTGAGAGCATATACCAAAAAACCATTCTTATTTCAGTGTTTTGTTTACAAATTTACAAATTTGCAAGATGCCTATATCTCTCTTGAATGAAGTGAAACGGTATTTTTACCTACTACATCTTTACTTACTCTCTGCCTTTCTTTCTGCTTATTTGTTTATATTAAATTTCTTAAGTCATATAAATATTAATCTATTTGTCTTGCTCCGGAGTCGAGTTGTCCCCTGTTGATTCCTCAATTGGAGTAGAGGGTGGTGTTCTCCTTTTAATATCTACTGAAGCTCGGTGGACAATTATCAATAACATGATACAGGATACGATACACAAGCCAGACATTAAGGTATAACATCCACCAACTCCAATGGCACCAGTCAAATTGGAGAGGACACCAGTTCCTAACGCAGCTAATAAACATCTGGATAAGTTCATACAACTTGTCAGAGTACTTCCCTTATCAGGGTGAAGGTCAACCAACATAGTCGTTCCTGAAGCTATAAATGTTGACGATGAAGCTGAAATCATCATTGTTGAAATGATAATTGATGCAATATTTTTCTTAAACTGTAAACACCAACCAAATATAATCAATCCACCGCACATAACAAATGACATGGGCAAAAGAATATGCAACCTCGTCTTGTAGATGTTGAAGAGTGGTCTTTCCTCTAATGGGATAAGGCTATTCTTCAGATCGTATTTATCTTTACATCTCTTGTAATACCAATTTAAAAACCTACCTGTAAGTAATGAAGATGTTAACAAAGCAATCCCCTGTGGTAAATATACATACCCAACCTGCATTACTGAGTAATTGTATTCTTTCTCCAAAATAGTAGAAATGGAAGCTAATGCCATTGTCCATGATGTAAACGTGATACCACTAGTGAATAACACAGCAAGAACGATTGGAGATTTTAATATTCTGAAAGGTGAAAATAAGTCTAACTTTTCAGTTTTGAGTGGTTTATCGGGTTCATGTAATCGATTCTTGAAAAAATACAATACCGGGGCTCTATGAATCCAATATTTTGGTAATATAGACCCATTGCCAACAATCAGTCTCTTTGTTTCTGGTAGTAAGAAGAACGCTAGCACAAACGTAACAGCACTTCCAATAGTTAAAAATATGAAGATACCTCTCCAGTCAAAAGATTGCATCAATCCTGAACCAATGAGACCACCAAACCCATTCCCGACTAATTGAAACCCACTAACTACACCAACAAAGCCACCTCTTTCCGCCCTAGTTGTTACATCACCCCCAATTCCTGAATTAATCGCAATTGTTGGTGCAATCCCCGAGGCTTGAACGCACCTGAGTACCGCCAAAAGCCAAAATACCCTGGTCTGTGATAGCCCAATACACGAAACAATGAAAACTATAAGACATAGAAGTACTATGGGCCTTCTACCAAAAGTATCGGCAAGATTAGATGAAAAGGTTGGAACTATACCTTGAAAAATTAAATATGCAACTACTGAAAGGTTCATCACTGATTCGGATACATTGAAATACTCCGATAAAGTGGGTAGTGCTGGGAAATAAATTGTATTTGAGATTGTTGACCAAAATCCAATGAGCGATAGTACTATTATTAAGAATATTCGTTCATTTGGCTTTATTATAGAATAAGGTTCTGGTTTAACCTCTGGAACTGGTGAGTCGGGTTTCGGGTTCACTATTCCGATGCCATTCTCTTCTGTATTAGTATTCATAGCAAAAGGAGATAGATGTCAACGTAGATGTATGTATATGTAGCAGGAGAGACTTTCTTGCACATAGATCTAAGCAATCTTCAACAATACTTTCTAAAAAGAATATTTTTTTTTTATTGGTTTTGGTTGCTTTATCGCAATGACTGTCTCTAGATAAAATTTTAATGAGAGTCGGCTTTTGTCTATCTATATATTTTTTAGTCATATCGATCGCGCCGTTAAGCGTTTCCCGGGTCCGTAATTCCATATGCAAGTCGATTTACAGCGCAAGACATCCGTTACACCTTAAATGGTTGCACACACACAATTTATGAACGGCTAGGCATTCCAAGTTCGTAAAATCATGTTGTTTATATTCGTCAGGTGTGTATTGGTTAGGTAAATTGCAAATGAAATTCGAAGAAGGTTTATCCACGGATAATAAACACGTTGCTTAGCATTTTAAAGAATCTTTTTTGTTTTTGTTTTTGGATCATTAGTTAGCCCAACCCACCAATCTTCTGGCTAAGGTAAGTTGGTTTTAAGTATTTCATTGTTCTCCCTATCCCTTTGAAGCACTAGAATTACAACATGGCGGGTGGTTTCTCTATCATTGTATAGGGTTTATTAAGCGTCTTGCGATTTAGTGAATGATCACTTGTACCTCTCTGCTTGAGTCCAGTAGAGTACTAGGTCACTTAATAAGCTACTCTCTGAAAGTGATAACGTGCAAACAGTTAAGAAATAAAATTTATTAGGATTATTTAATGTATTGTTTTACTTTAGAGGGAGGGTATGGGTATCTCATATGTATTTCATATGTATTTCATATGTTTTTTTTGTTTTGAGTTATCTTAGTAGGATTTACCACTCTTTTCTTCTATCTCTATCTATGTACGTGGATTATTATACTTTTTTGCCGGTGGGTTCTCAGGCGTTGATATCATGAAGTTTATGTTGTTAGATTTGGGTATCGGCTTAGACTTCTTTGTTGGAGGTTGATCGTCGGACTCCTCTTTGTCAAAACGTAGTATACTACCACCACCAGGAACTTTAGACTTCTCAGTCTCTGGTTGAACGTTATTTGAGCTATTCACAGGATATGGAATTGGCGGTGCCAGCATCGCCAATTGATTAGAAGGTGGGTATGGAGCTCCCATAGGGATCTGCTGCATTACATATTGTGCACCTTGTGGAGGTGTAGTTGCAATATAGTATTGATATGCCATCCCCTGGCTTGGTTGTTGTACATAGTACTGTTGTGGAGGAGGACCCAGTTGTGGATGCGAAGTTTGGATTGGGTATGATATTCTTGATTGTGGCAGACCTTGTTGCAGCTTTGTCTGTACTTGTGGAGCTTGTTGCTTTTGAATGTATGGAGATCCAAGGTACCGTGATTGCATCTCGATTCCGGGGCCAACTGGAGGGGTATAATACAAAGGATATTTAGCTGGCAGCAGCTGAATTTGTGACTGTGGCTGATAACTAGATCCTGGTAACGGTAATAAAACTGGTTTTGAATTTGGTAAATGTGGAGAAATATCTTTCTCTGAATCAGACCTATTTTTAATATGGCTCAATACAGGCAGTTTATTAGGTGATCTAATTGGAGATATCAAGTTTGAATTAGAGCCAGCGCTAGCGGTATGTGCGGAGGGTATATTTTGCACAGATGATCTTTCAATTTCGGAAAATGATGGTAATGAAGATATGCTACTCTGCTTTGAAGGTTTGGTTTGAGCCTTTGCTTCTTCTTCGATCTTTTTCATTAACTCGAATGGATTTTCTTGTAACTTTTGAACTTTACTTCGAAGCTGTTCAACTGATCCATTAGCAATGAAAAGGAAGGGGATGAGTTCTGGAGAAATATTCAAGGACTGAGCAAGCTTTAACAATTCCAAGGTTGTTATGGCCAATTCATTCTTGATATATTCTTGTCTTGTAATCTCTTGTTCGGTTTTTAGTTTTAATATTTCATTGATGGTTTCTGCGTTGTAAGGGATGATTTGCTTGGGGTCAACATTTAAGATCAGTGAAAGATGCAAATGGATTCCAGATGATGAGGTTGTTGTGGCAGATGTTGGTGGTGAATTATTGACTGACGAGATTCCAGCAGGTACTGATTTATCCTTTTCATCTTCTTCGCTTCTTCTTCTCGATGTACTAACAGTGACAGTAGGTTTTGCATTCTCCAATTTTGTAGAAGATTCAACTCTGGATGGAGAATGAGAATCTTCTGCTGATTCTTCAGATACTCTAGCAGCAGCTAGCTCTCTATTCCTTTCCTCTTCTTCCTCTTTCTTCTTACCATCACTTATTATCTTTTCTAAAGACTGTGAGGTCAACAGTGATTGGTGACCATAGTGTCTATAGTGCGATCTGTCAACTTTGACCAATTTGAGATCATTTATCAATCTTTGATTTGTAGGAGATGGTTTTTTAGTGTTTGGTGGATCAGGACTTGAAGTATGTACTTCTGATTGCTGCGTTGTATCTTGATCATCTGACAGTGTAGGAGAGTTTGTATTATCGCCTTTCGATTGTTGCCCTATGACAAATGGACCAGCAGCCGACAAGTCTTTGGACTTAGGGTTCATGAGACTTACTACCGAAATCAACTTGAAAAAGACTTAAGACTTAATAAAATGGCATATATAAAAGACAAACACTCGCTCACAACAATTAAACAAGTAATAGAACAAGGGAATCAACTCAATTCAATAGTTGACGGATCCAAGTTATATTATATTTTGATAATCGAAAAAAAAATAGCTTATTTAGTCGATTAGGCTTACGTAAAGTCTCGTGGGTTTCCAGGTTGATATTTTTAGTCTTTTTTTCCTTTGTAGCGTTGTGCTCTTCACTTATGTAAGTTGAGGTATAGCTGACTTCCCTATTCCGTAATACCAATGTTATAACAATAGTCTTCTCTAATTATTATCAAAATTAGGGATTTGATTGTGGGAAAGCGGAGTGGGTGGGTGGAGTCAACAATTAATCTACTCACAATGCACACGATTATAGTTGTATCCACCAAGCTACTGAAAATTGGTTATAAAAAAGCAATTGAGGGGATCAGGCTTAAAATATACAAAGATGAGGATGTTTGCTCAGTTATATGCAAAAGATGTAAAGCGAAAAAAAGTGGAAACAAGGCTAAAGGATATGCCACCAGTATCCTTGGACTCCTTTAACCGAGTAATAGCTTGCTGCCCCTAGCGGGAGTTAGTGGGCCTCGACAGCAGTATTTTCTACCAGAAAAACAATTACCCCTGAGTTTTAAAGTTCAATAGCCCAATTTAGAAATAATTGCTTGAAGAAGACATACAAAACGGGATACTAAGAGGGGACCAGTAGGACGCCCGGCTTGCTATCCTGCAAGTATAGATTAAGTATGGGTATAGCTTGCTTGGTGTGCAAGTGCCCTAGGTGCATCTAATATTTCCAAATATAGGCTACTTTTTATTTGGTGTACATTAAATTGCAGCCAAAAAATTTCCTCATTAGGAAGGCCAGATGATTTACGAAGGGCTGCACATTTTGGAAAATATTCAAGAAAGAAGTAGAAAACGGGACTGGCTGTACGTATAGTTGGTTTTTTATTCTTCTTTAAGATAATAAACTATACATAAGGTGCACGTCACTGGTGTAGATCTTATGGTGTCTCTCCCCCGTCATTTCTATATCAGGGTTGTGGTGGAAGTTGGAATTTCATTTATAATTGCAAACTCAAGCCGCTTGTCTCTAAGACAGAACCACTGCAAATGTTAGTGGTGACTATCTTGTGAAAACGATGCAGAACTTCCTAATGTGGATATATCAGCGGGTATCCGGCTTTTACGATGCTTCTTATTGTTGCGTCAGTGCAATTTAGATTTGCCCGTTGGTGTTCACATTCTCTTCCGCTACTTAATGTATAATATTGCACCAATTTTGAGAATCATCGGAAGTAAATGGGAGAAAGAACAAAAGACCCCCAGACCCCACACGCATTGTAAGCACCGAGTTACGTAGCTCACCTCTCCACTTTTATTGCAACCTGTCTAATAGTTTCCATGAACCAAAAAAAAACAAGAAAAAAATATATTGAATGGGCTTAGTTTGATTTTACGACAAACTTTAGTACAGTTCTATAGCTTATTCCAGAATGCTGTGAGCAGTAAAAAGAAGAAGAAGACAACGAATGTTACACAAAATGTAATTCTCATTAATCCCATAATGTAAATCTCTTATCTAGCATTGAAGAACAATATCAACATTCTTTCTTAAATTCTTCTTTCTTCAATTATGCTTTTCGTTGGAGTATCCGGGCCATCATCCTCCGGTAAAACAACAGTGGCCACGGCATTACACCAACTTTTCAAAAACTCAATCTTAATACATCTTGATGATTTCTACTTCCCAGATGATCAGATCCCCATCGATCCAGTGAAGAAGGTTGAAAACTGGGACTGTCCAGCCGCCGTGAATTTTGCCAAATTTAAGACATATATAGCGAATCTTAAGCAGAAGGGGGAGTTAGAGGAAACACCAACGTACGAAGGTGAAGTTGATTTGAAATTAACTACCCAAGAGGTATCACATTTTGAGGATCTTATCTCTAGCCGAAAGCTCCCGCAAATAGTTATTGTTGAAGGTTTCATGTTGTACCATGATCCAGAAATAGTTGATCTCTTTGATATCAAGCTTCTCTTTTATGCTCCATTCAAGACCTTAAAGGATAGAAGGGAATCAAGACAAGGATACAACACGGTTGCAGGGTTTTGGGTCGATCCACCAAATTATTTCCTGGATATCGTTTGGCCAGAATTTGAAAAGAATCATAAATACCTTTTTGAGCAAGGAGATTTCACTCTTGGACTCAATAGTTACGCAAAGGATACTTTGAAGTTATCTTCGTTCGAGAACGATGTTGGAACGAAGCTAAGCAATATGATAGAGTGGGCAATAGAGACGATAGAAAACCTGTAGACTTTTGAATATCCTGAATGGACAATTATAGAAGAGTATTCTCAATTTTGATTTATTTATTTCTATATTATATTATATTATATTATACTATATGCATTGTAAGTATTACTTTTAATTATCTCTTCTTTTTTTATTCTATTCTATCTACTTCTTTGAAGTCTTCTTCTTTGATTTCTTTGCACTCTTCATTTCTTCGGCAAAGATATCAGCAGCATTTTCTTGCTTCCTCTTTGGATTCTTTTGCTTAACACTTACAACACCACCCTTTGAAGTAGCTTTCTTAACATCAACTGCATCCCATTCAGCATCTTCAGCAATTTCGTATTTATTTAAGTTCAAAGAATTAATTAATTCTCTTTGCTTTAATTTTAATTCCTTGACGGCTTCGTCACCAGCTTCATCCAAATCTTGTTGTAATTGTTGTTCAACCTTATCGTAATCAATATGTTCAATTTCTTCACCATCCATTTCTCTGATAACATCGTCTTGAATCTTTGGCATGGTTGAGTCAATTGACTTACTTAAAACACTTTTGAAATAAGTTGAGAATTTACGAACAATCTTAGCAAACATAGCCATGGATTGATTCGATGGTAAGTTCAATTCCTTAGATATTTGATCTAAATCCTTACGTTGTAAACCAATTGCTAAAAGGATAGCGGATTGAACAGATGATAAAGAAACATCTGTTTTAGTCTTATTGCTAAAGTACACTTGGGAAATGATTGGTAACATATCAACAATAACATGATAATCAAGAAGATTGTTTGCATACGAATCCAATCTCTTCAAATCAAATGGTGATAATAAATCATCTAATTGTTCTTTTGATAATGTCTTGGATGATTCATCCGCTTGTGATTGTTTAGTAGCTTCAATGATATTTAACGATTGTACTGCTGGGAACTTCTTGAATTCATATGACAATAATTGTAAGAATCTCTTATGGAAATCCTTTGCAAATTCGTCTAACCAGCCACTTTCTCTACCGTTTAATACATTTAACATAACTGAAGTGTGTTCACCAGTTAATTCGTTAGCAGTTTGTCTAAGATAAACTGGAGTGAAACCAGATCTCTTCCAGAATTTATGCAACTGTGGGGTTAAACCGTATGATACACCTAAGTAGTGTAAGAAATATGGTGGCTTTTCAGATAACTTTAACAACAAAGGTGGTAAGGACTTAGCATCTCTTAACTTAATTTCATCCTTTAATGATGAATTGGCTAATTCTTTATCACTGACTCTTGTTATAGTATGATCATTAATAGATGATGGTTGTTCTTCTGATAAGTCGGTAAACTTACCTTCATAGTAATCTTTTAACAATTCAATGGCTCTAGAACCGTATCCCATCAGGGCATATTCAGGATTAGTAGCAATTCTAACAATTCTTGCACCAGATAAGGAAGCAAATTCTTCATCTTGGAATTGTTGAGAGATTAACCATGGGATTAAATCACCACCAGCTCTTTGACCTCTTGACAATGATTGACGGACACTTTCCTTGGAAATTTCACCTTCTAATGCTAATTGAACAACACATAATGGATCCGGGATCTTATTGTCATTTTCATCAATTGGTGGCAATAATACAAATAATTGATGTGCTGGAGCATCACTCATTAACTGTAAGTCATTTGGTGAATTCTTGTAATGACTGGCAACGTATAAAGCCATCATTTTTTGTAAGAAAGTTTCAGAAACTGGATGGTATGAGAATAAAGTATCTCTATTGACATAAAATAAGTTACATTCTGAAGGGTGTGGAGTACCCTTTGATGCAAATCTTGAGTTCTTTGACAATGAAACATCAAGACATAATAACTTATTAAGCCATTTTTCAACTGGATCACCTGGTGCATATCTAATTGGTTCATCAAGAACAACTTCTCTCAAGGTACGACCAGTTGCTGAAGAAGAATCAGCCTTACTGGAATCTCTGGAAACCACCATTGTGTCATCATTATTTTTAGTTGCGTTAGATTGATCTCTCAATTGTTGAATTAACTTCAATGATAAAGATCTACCTGTACCTTCGTAACCATTAATAGTAGATGCCATGAAAATTAAATATGGACCCATTAATGCCTTAACAACTGGCAATGGGATAGCGGCAGCTTCATCAATGATCAATAATTCAGCTTGTCCTAAGACGTGGTTATCAGTTGGTGCAATATATTGAATGGTTTGTCTATGGTTTGCTCTCTTAATATCAACTCTAACAATGGCCTTGTTAAATGATGGATTTGTTGATTGAATAATATCATAGTCCAAGTGTTCAACATAACCCAAACTATCGAAACCCTTGAAAATAAACTCAAATAAAGTCTTCAAATTTTCTGGAGATGGGGAGGTAACGAAAATGTTTGAGTAACCGTGAGATACAGCTGCAGCAATGGAAATACCTAAGGCAGCAGATTTACCACGACCTCTACCGGCAGTTAAAGTAACAGTCAGCTTTAAAGTTTTTTCAGAGATTGAATCAATAAAGGTTAAGATAGCTTGTGCTTGATTTATGGTCTTGGCTAATGAGACTAATGAGCCGGCTGGTTGTACTTCAGCTAACAGCTCTTTCAATTCCTTTAACTCTAATTGCTTTGAAGTCAATTCATTGTCATCTCTTGGAGGTAATGGCTTAACATGCTTACCACCAGAGATAGGAAGAACGTTTAATTCGTCATCAACAACAAGACAGTTTTCACAAGATCCAAGCGATAACAAGAATCTTTCATTGAATCTGGCAACAACGTCGTCGTGGGCTTCTGTTCTATATCTGGAGTGTATATCCATAGACATGGTGTATAATTGTTTTAATGAGGTCATGGATTTTAAAAGGATGACAACCAATCCACCACCTTCAACAGTTTCAATAGTTCTTGCCAATAAGTTAGGAGTCAAGGCTTCGAAATCTTGTAAGATACACATCCCGTAGGTGTTACCTAAAATTTTTTCAGTTTCCTTATAGTAAGTATAACGGATGTTTTGGTTGGAGATGAAAGCTTCAAATGGATCTTGTTCATTAACATCTCTGATACCTCTCTTAATATCCTTCTTGATCTTGTTTTCTCTCTTTTGTCTGTGGGAAGTGAAACCTAAAAGTTTCTTCTTATAAGCCCATAACACTGACTTATTCATCTTCAAATCAGCTGACATCATCAAGTAGTGCAAATTTGGTAATTGATTCTTAGCTCTGTCACCAACGATGAAGAAAAAACTTCTTTGCTTTTCCTGTACACCATTACGGATGAGTGCTGGGATACGAGAGTCAATAGCTTTCTTACCCATTTTTGATAGTAGTCGTTGCTTATAGATTATTATAGAGGTTTGGTTCATTTGATATTTTTAAAAAAATCCATATCCCATCGGGATGAGTCGTGCGGGTGTGAATCCACATGCAGGAGATTTGAAATGTAAGAGATGAGATGGAATTTGATTTGCAGCAATTCAGCCAATGTTTCTGGAAATAGCAATAGTATGTTGAATTGGATGATATAATGGGTAGATGTAATATGTTCAGTTAAAAGTAATGATTGTCAAAGTTTCAATGAAATAGACATTTTGGTGCTGTATATCCAATCACATTATTATGTAAAATTTATACTGCATACTATTAATACACTCAAGATATGTTGCAAAAACAGGTTACGTGATAGTAAGGTAAATATATAAATATAATAGCAATAGTATGTTGAATTGGATGATATAATGGGTAGATGTAATATGTTCAGTTAAAAGTAATGATTGTCAAAGTTTCAATGAAATAGACATTTTGGTGCTGTATATCCAATCACATTATTATGTAAAATTTATACTGCATACTATTAATACACTCAAGATATGTTGCAAAAACAGGTTACGTGATAGTAAGGTAAATATATAAATATAATAGCACGGGTGGAGATATTTAGATTATATTTTTGGTATTGTTGTTGTGATTTACACTGAAATGTGTGATTTAAATATTGAAAAGAAGATACCTCAAGTTGTTATGGCTCGATATTTTGGTAGCCTTGGATTCCAGCGTGCTGATTTCTCAACTACTTCCAGCAGGAGACATCCGAAGAGGATAAACTTGAGATTATATTTCTCTTCCTCTTGCCCATACTTCAATGTACACTAGCATTTGTGTTAGTTGAGCTTTGGTGCTAAGATTTCTATCTACAGGTTTCTACTTCTCCAATAAATCACTTGGGTGTATTTAGAGCTGAAATTAAGATATCGTCTTAACACTTCAAGATTAAGGTAGTAAACAAACCAACACATCTAGAGATATACGCATACATTAAAGTTTACTGATATATTCTATAATATTGTTCGAAACTGTGAATACTTACCTCTTCTGAATCTATAAATGCTGACAGACATTCGAAATATTTTTTGTGTCATTTTGCAACCATTTTTTAAATGACTGCAAAACCACCAAATTTTCTGGGGTACCACAAATACAAAAGCACTTCCTTTACTTCAATCTTTTTATTTTATTTTTTTGAAATACGATATACACAAATAAAATGGGTAGGCGTAAATCTAAGAAGGGGAATTCTAAAGTTAAGAAGATAAAGAAGATTATTTGTCCTTCTAGTGGTGAAAAAGTAAACCAAAAGAATCCCCTTCAAAACAGTGCAACTGTGAAACAGGAAGACAAAGATTTGAGTGTTAAAGATGTTTTAAAGCAACTTGGTAATGAAGGAAATGAAAAAAAGAATGCATATAATGATGAGATAATAGTAAAGCTTGAAGATAGTGGGAACCTTTTAGAATCAAGATTAATTAATTCCAGCCACCAAGAAAGTACTGAAGAAAATTTGGGGATTAGAAACAAATCAAAAGTGGATATACACATCCAAGGAGATGTTCAAGAATGGACATGGAAAGAATCATACAGTGAGTCCAACGTGGACCTGACTCCTTTATCGAACGTTGAAGGATATCCTAGCTCTTCAAAGCTTGCACCAAGATCAGGATTGCAATTTAAAGTTGGTCCTCCATTCCATGCAACAGTTGTTGACACACCTTTGTTCCGCTCCAGCGATCATGAAGAGATTATACCCGTTATAAATTCAAGAGTTGATAGAGGATTTGATCAGAATGAATTTGGTGAATGGATTGGCTACAAGAGAAATTATTTTACCTTAGTTACTTCATTTTTCTTTGAAAATATGGGTTTAGATAGAATTAAAAGTGAGCTGTTTCATATCTATGATGGCAGGAGAATGGAGATTAAGTATTTTGCATTAAGGTTAGTTTCAAGATGCTGTGAGGATAATTCATTGGTTCATTTAGTCCAGCATACTGCCAAGAGAGATAAAGGTCCTCAAGTTTCACCACCAATATTTCCAGCACTTCCAGGGAAATTACCAAGTCATAAAGTTATAAAAAATGCAGCAAATATTAGAAATAATAATAAGATTGCAAATTTTAACAAATTATTTTATTTGCCTGAAGAATTTAGAAAAGATGAAGAAATATCATCTTCCTCAATAATTAACAGTTATCCTTCAGATTTAATATCTATTGCTGCAAGATATGAAAGGATTCAATTTGCTTCTTCAATTAGTTGTCGGAAATATTCAATTAGTAACCGTCATTTTAAGTTAGGGATTCAATTGTTGGGGTATGTCGAAGATGGCGGTTGTTATATTTTATGTCATTCATATACGCCCGATTTAATTGTTAGAGGTAGATCACCATCAAATTACCAAGATGAAAAGAGAGTTCCAGACCAGGTATTTGAACCTGCTGAAGCGAAAATGGAAGTAAAGAGGGAAAATGTGGTGTTGAAGCGTTCAAATAAGAAGCCACTTTCTTACCCACTATACGAAGAGGACGAAGAAAATGAACGGAAATTTTATAGTACAGACATCGCTGGCCATAACATACTTAGTAATCCAGAGTCAGCTAGAGTATTAGAAGAAATGATTCGAAATCAAAGAGATAAACATACATCATACATAAATACATCAAATGATTTTTATATGTTTAATGACTCATTAGAAGAATACGAAAACTTTGAGGCAATTCCAAGGTCGTTAAATTTCTTCGAAGTTGACGATGATGATAAATATGAAGATGGGTTAATTGGAAGTCAGAAATCAAATGATATCAAAAGTTTGGAATATGGTTTCAATGGTATTTTATCAAATGGTGGGAATAGAGAGATGGGGAGGGACTTCGTAAGAAAAAATAACGAGATAGAAATTGTGGATGGTAAAGAGAACGAAGAAGATGAAGACGAAAATAACGGAGATTCAAGTTTCCTTCAATTTGAACAAGAACTTCAAGTTGTTAAACGGAAATGCATTAGATAAATATGCATATTTCCTGTTGCTTACATAATCACTAATATCACGAAATGATGTTCAAGACAACATAAAAAAAAAAGTCGAAGCAAAAAACTTAAAGACAAACCAACCGATAGAAATCAAACAGTAAAGATGTTATTTTTCAGTTTCTTTAAAACTCTTGTTGATCAAGAAGTCACCGTCGAATTAAAGAATGATATAGAAATTAAGGGTACATTAAAATCCGTCGATCAATTTCTTAATTTAAAGTTAGATAATATATCGTGTGCCAACGAAAGCAAATACCCACACTTAAAGTCAGTCAAAAATTTATTTATCAGAGGAAGTACAGTCCGTTATGTTCACATGAGCTCTAACTCAGTGGATTGCACATTATTACAAGATGCTTCTAGAAGAGAAGCAATGGTTCAAGCTTCTAAGTAGATGGAAAGCACATAAAGTGGAAGGGGAAATTAATTACGGTTGGTTTGCATTTTTAGAGAGCTGAGAATAAAATATATATGTATTATAGTTTTAAAAATATAAAAAACAATAAAAAGATCATTTAAAGATATAGTAGTTAGTTTGGGAGATGTAGTTTAACGAACGAGGTGAAAGTGTCAAAATTGTTAATATATGCTGTGAGTGCGTCTGATTAATTTATGGTAACTTTCTGGCGATAAAATTGCTAGGCTTGTACTCTTTTGGATGCTGTTAAGATGAATACATCCCCGAAACCCCGATGGTGACATCTCAATTGCAGGTCGTCTTTGAAAACGGGACAGTGAGTTGGGTTGGGAGGTCTTGATTGATGAATGGAAATAAACGTTTTTCAAATTAGTTTAGGTATTGTTCTGTGTAACAAAAAATGGACACATGTTTACGTATTATGCAAAATGGAAGTATATATCTTTGTGTATACCTCTATGGACAGTGTAGGCGAGATATATAATTACCTTTTAGGAGTGTTCAATCTGTTAAGGCACCTAGCTCTTGTATGACCATGTTCATTACAAAAGGAACATACTACTTTGGAATGCTTCTTGTCATTTGATTCAGCGATCTTATGTGGAGGTGTATACTTTGAGCTGGCTAGGTAGGGAACTTGAGTGGAAGGGATGGAAGTGGTCATGGTACATTTAGATGTAGAAAGAGATGAAGATGAAGATGAAGATGTAAAGACAGATTGTGTTTGCCTTGACAGTTCTATAATATTCCTTATTTTACTTTTGGGTATCACCAAGTATTCAGTATCGCTCGATTTATGTTCCTCCATTTCACCAGACGCATAGATTGGTTCCTCTAGTAACTCTTGCATCATTGTTAAGCATCTATTCATTTGCTTAAGTTTTAAATCGTAATCATTTTTCAAGACCTCTAATTCTGCGTTTTTTTGAACAACTGCTTTAGCAAGTTGATCGACCGTTTTCAGTAACTCGACAATAGACATATCGTAATTGGAATTTAAATGGAAGTAGATTCGTAGACGGAGACAAAGCTGAAGAGAAGGGAATAGATGAAGAGATGCAAGAGATATACTTTATCCTGCATAGCATTTCCTAGCTGGATGTCTCACTCATACTAGTGACTATTAGATGTAATTGGTCTTGCCAATACCAGTGACTGGATATCAATAATGATTTTAATTAACAATTCGGGATCTTGCTTAACGAAGGTAATTGAGTTATGTAAGCGTAATTATAAACCTATTCATGTTTCTTCTTCTTGTAACCTATTATAATATAGTATATTGAATACCTGCATATACTCCAAAATATTGTATATCAAAATTAAGAATTATGGAGAGTTCATGAGATAAGATAATTGCATGTCTTAAAAGTTCTTTATTAGGGTTTACATTATTAGTTCAAGATGAATATGAATGCAGATATGAACATGAAACCGTTTATAACGGGGCATGAGGATTTAATACACGATATCAAATATGATTTCTATGGTAAACATATAGCAACAGCATCGTCTGATCAACATTTGAAAGTATTTGACTTGGATTCACAAACATCTACATGGGTATTGAACGACCTGTGGAAGGCTCACGACTCACTGATCCTTAAAGTTTCATGGGCGCATCCTGAGTTCAGTTCGTCCAAAATATTGGCCTCTTGCTCATACGACAGAACAGTAAAGATTTGGCAAGAACAACCAGACGAGTTGCACGGCTCAGGTAGACGATGGATAAAGTTAGCTACATTGGCAATTGAATCTTACGGACCCATTTACGATGTTACATTTGCTCCAAACCACTTGGGTTTGAAGTTAGGGTGCATTGGGCTGGATGGTATTGTGAGAATATACGAGTCTTTGGAGCCTGCTGATTTAACCAGCTGGGGCTTGAGTTGCGAAATCCCAGTATTACTGCTGCAATTGCCAGCAAAGAATTTGCAGAGTAGTTTTGGTATTGAGTGGTGTCCTTCAAAGTTTACAAAGACAGAAAAATTTATTGTGGTTGCTTTGGATCAGGGATTTGTATATGGTGTGACTCCAAAAGAAGGAGACTCTGCTGGTGTTGTGGGACCAGTTAATGCCTCTGGTACGAATTCAGGTTCTGGCTCAAATCCAATTTCAAGTGGTGGATTGGTTTCAAGTCATTATGATGGTGGCGTAGGTCTGAGTGAAGTGGGCCAAGAGTTTTCTGATGAACCTAAAGAAAATGGTGGTGGTTCCACGGAAACTAAGTATACTAAACTCTGCAACTTGCCAGAACACAATGGTCTTATTAGAGCCGTAAGTTGGGCACCTTCAATGGGTAGGAATTACCAATTGATTGCCACTGGCTGTAAGGATGGTTACGTTAGAATATTTAAGGCAGTGGAGTCCTCTAATGGAGAATTACAGATCGATACAATTGCAGCTTTACCTGACCATAAGCTGGAAGTTTGGCAAGTAAATTGGAATTTGACTGGAACGATTTTGAGTTCAGCGGGTGACGATGGGAAGGTAAGATTATGGAAATGCAATTATCTTAGTGAATGGAAATGTATGAGTGTTATCAATAGTAGTAACAGATCGATAAATAGACCCAAAAAAATAAATCACTAAATAATAATAATATAATAAACGAATTTTGAATACTTGGGCAAGGTGAAATAAGGAATCCAGACTAAATACCTTCGACGTAGTGATTAAATGATCTTTGACTTGTCAGCCATACAAACAATCAAGCGGGTGTTCTACAGTGTTGCTTACTTTTACTTATATTACGTGTCTATTTATCTACTTCTTTTGCTTTTTGGAAGGTTTTTCTTCTTCCTCACCTAATTGCTTCCATAACTCTTCTTCGTCTTCTTCTTCTTCGTCCTCCTTATCGGCTTCTAATTCTCTTTTCTTCTTTGGTGGCTCCCCTAATGCAATTGCGGCAGCTTCAACTTCCTCTTCGTCGTCTTCGGTTTCAAGAACAATAACAGAGTTTATTTGTGTACCAATGTAAACCTTGGCTACAACTTCCCTGGTGTCTAATTCGTAAACTCTAATGTATCTATCCAATCCACCAGAAGCAACTAAGTCATCCACAACGTCAAGATCAAATACAGCACCAGTGTTTCCACCGGAATATTTACCCAATAACTTAGCAACCGGCTTGATGATAGTACCTGCAGATGCTGAGTTGGTCTTAAATGCCCTTGTATCGACAGTAGAGAGTGAAAATTTGGCAACCAAACTATGAGTGTCAGTTACTATAACTGAATCTTGATCTGCAGATGTGAAATTTAATGCTAAGATTGGCTTATCGCAAATTGGATAATCTTTAATTGGTCTCTTACCATGAGTGGTGTCATACATACGTAATTGTCCGTATCTAGTAACCGTTATAAATTTATAACCAGAATCACTGTCTGATTCGAGGAATTCCATCTTGGTTATCCAAATAGGAACCCTTAAGTCTAAGTGATCGTTCTTAACATTCTTTGCGGTAAATATTATCTTTGCTGGACTATGGAAAAACTCAGCTCTTTGCTTTTCGTTCTTGAAAACTTTAGTTGGAATTTTTTCATCATACAATTGGAAGATGGTAGCATCATTTTCCTTACCACCACAAGCAAAAACACCTACTTCCACAGGGTGAATTGCAAGACAAGAAACATCCTTGTTCTTAGTTGGGGTAGAAAGAGCAATTGGTGGTAAGTCAAACTTACCGTCATTTAATGATACAAGAAAGATTTTACCAGATTGGAAGGCAACAACAATAACTTCACTGTACAAATCTTCAACCAAGGAAACAGGTCTGTCTTCCTTCAGTATACCTTCAAATTGATAAGTATGCACTAAGTCGTACTCTTCCTTGGTAGTATCGTAGATACATAAAGATCCGCCTAAACGTGATGCAACAAGGTAATCACCGGATATTTCAATCTGAAGCACTCTTGTCTTTATGGAAGTTCCTTCCTCGTTACATATGTCTTTAATTGATTTTGGTTGAATACCATCTTTTTTAGAAGTGTCAGTTCCTCTGATACAGGAAATTTCCTTAACAGAACCAGTATCTTCACAAGCAGCTAAGATCTTCATGTCTCCGTATACGTATACTTTATATTATGTGATAGATTGAGGAATCCAATATCGTTTCTAGTTATTCACCTCATCTCAAAATCTATATAAACTTGGAGATGCGATGAACAGAAACGGCACGTGATCTACATTAAGAAAAAAATGAAAGGCATTCGTTAGTGAGATCATGTGACGAGATTACATTCTAATAGTAGTAAACAGATGTATTTGGCACTGGAGAACTGCAATGGATAATACATCTATTATCTTAGTGATTTAGGGATGGATCATTTCTACATCTTTATGTCTCTTCTTGTCTAAAAAATTGTTTTGAGATTGATTTGCTTTTGCTCCAAAAAAAAAAAAAAAATAATATTCCTGACAAAGTCTTTATTTATTGTAGTCCTATTAAGTCACCCTTTGTCTTTTTACTGAACCCACTCTTTCTATTATGGTTAGCCCTTGAAGCTTTATTTTTTTCATTTCTAGCTTGACTCTTTTTCTCTTGCTCTTTGGTTTTTGGTTTCGACGAACTGCTATTATGATTATGACTGTTGCTGGTAATAGTATTAGTGCTTGTATGCTTCTTCTTATTTGGGTTACCACTATAAAAATAGTCTTCTTCTAAGATTTTAAATGTCTTTGGAGATTTTGAAAGCATTCTGAACCAGCCTTCAATTTGTTCATCTGACCAATCAGTAGATTTTTTGATAGTAGCACGCTCTGGTGTCTTTCTACTAGTCTTTGCAAACAAATCAGCACTTTTGGTCTTAAATACAGAAAATAAATATCTTTCTTTTGTTGAAACTCCTGAAAATCCAGTTGAAGTCGAAACAGCAGATGATCCCGTTCTAGGCATAGGTGAGCTCTCGCGTCTATCTTCATCTTCATCTTCGTCGTCGTCTAAAACAGCCAATTTACTGGTCAAGCGTACTCCCTTTTTGCTAGAAGATTTATCTTCATCAATTCCAGCACTTCCAACAGTGGCTATTTGATCGTCATAGGTATCATCTGGCTCATCTTCGTCACTATCATACATTAATCTCAAAGCAGCTGACAAGGTCTTCTCCTTGACATTATTTGTAGATAAATCAACGTTTTTGGTCTTCTTATTAGCAACGACAGCTGATCTTTCAAATCCTACATTAGAAAATCTATCAATCAAAGATTGAGATGGTTTCTGCTTTTGCTTTCTTTCTTGCTTTTGTGGGGGTTTATAATCTTCAATAGCTGATACTATATCTGGATTTTCTAATAATAAACTTGTAACAGTTTCGACATTCTTATCATTTTCCAATAATATGGTAATTGCCTTCGGTTTAGAAAGATCCGGGAAGATTTCTTGCAAAAAGGAAATTTGTTCATCTCCTGGTAAATCATTTTCATCTCCTCCTAGTTCAGCACCGCCATCTTCATCACCTCTGAAGGAAATTTTTCTTAAAAATTGTAATCTTTCTTCCAACCCAGGGATTAATTCTTGAAAGGGTTCTGATATTATGAGACTGCTGAAGAGTGGACTTACTGGTAAGGCTTTAACATTTGTTATTCTCAAATCCATGGCTAACTTGGCTACTTTCGAGACAGAAAGAGATAATAGTGATACAATCATCAATTCCTTACTAGATTTAGCTGAAATACCCTTCCCATTGGAGTATAACCTTTCTAAGATCTCTATCCAATTCGAGTTAACAAAATTATCGGCAAATGCGAGCGCATTAGAACCCTTTGTATTAACTGAAACAGGGCCCGATTTAGAAGTTGCAGAAGCTGTCAATGATATAGTCTGGGTGACAGTCGTATGTTGACCTAATAATAATGAAAGATTACTCAAATCAGTCTTTGAAAATTTATTGTTCAATACCATATCTTGTATATGCTTCTGAACTAGAGTAATACAACTGAGACTACCAGATTTCTTATTGTCATTATACTTGGACTTAAATGTACCATCTATCAATCCACGAACTACAGTAGGGTTTGCTGTAATGTATATAGAGGCAAAATGCCAAATAGCCTCACCAGATAAGTTCAATTTTACCACACTGAAATTCCGTACATACTGAAAGACAAGTACTTTTAATTGATATGTATTTTCTCTTATATCAGGGTTAATTGCCCCCAAGGAGAAAATCTGAGTGTTTTCTTGTGAAGTTTCATAAAAAAATACTTTTAGGAATAATTGAAGCTGTTGTTGAGACTTAATTGATAGAATTTTAGAGCCATTTTCTTCTTCACTAAGAAGAAATTTAAATAACCTAATGTATGCTTCTAGCAAGTGAACCCAAATAACAGGATCTTTATCAATTAAGGAGGATCTTAGCTTAAAAGGTGGGTAATGTGGAATCGGTATTACTAAACTCGTGTCCATCTTTATTAATATTTGTACATACTAATTTCAAGAAAGGAAACTACTTCTCTGATTCACTTTACAGTTGTAAGACTCATATTGCTCATTTTTCATTAATATCATGATCACGTGACACTTTTAAAAGAGATGGCTGCAAAATATTCTTGCCACCCACATTTAGAGCAGCAAAAATAAATAATTACGCCATTGAAACAAGCTTGTGTATTACCGTGTGTTAGTAGCCATTTTACTCATGACTCTGATTATTAGCTAAATTGCCTACAAAGCATGAAATTTCCCAATTATAGGTTTCTTACGCTTCCTATTAGGGAACTTTAAAATTTCCGACTTCAGAAATTGGCAAGCGCCGTGGCGCAGTGGAAGCGCGCAGGGCTCATAACCCTGATGTCCCTGGATCGAAACCAGGCGGCGCTAGTTTCTATTTTTTTTTTAAAGTTTTTTGTTCATATAATTCATGGCTGCAAATATTTATTTGATAAGAGCTCTACAAGAACTTTTAAACGTTAATATTGTCCATATATTAAATATATAACTATCACTAAGTCAAGGTTATCTCTCATCCCAATGTTCAGCTAATTTTAAAGCTCTAAACTTATATTCTGCATAATCAGATTCTAATAAGATTGGAAATGGTCTGCCAACACGCACCTTGGTTGTATCAACATTACCCAATTCTGTCAATTCCCTATGGTATATTGGTGCTTCGGCTCCTATAGTGTGGTAGGCTCTTGCTGCACCTTTTTCTTTAAGTCTATTTTCACACCAGTTGTATTGATCTTCTTTGCTTGGTAATGTGACCTTGCCTGCAAGATACCTAGCTACCAAAACAGCCTGGTATTCAAAAACTCTAAAAGAAACACCATCAATAGGCATTCCAATAAAACTAATTAAGGGATGGTCAATGAGGAATGTGTGTTGATACAAATTTTGGATAACTACACCATCTTTGACAACCTCGCTACCATCGTCCTTTTCGATAAGTCTATTTAAGAATGGGAATGAAAATTGATAACCTGTAGCATAAATTACATGGTCTGGATTGACAACCTCTGAACCATCTTCAAATATAATCTTAAATGTCTTCTCATTTCTGTCTATAATTTGATATTCCTTTACAATTGGCTTTAATCCAACATTTGATTTTTTTGAAAATGCTCTTGTATTTGCAAGATTTCTGATCGATTGGTAAACTTGATGAGCATCATCAGCGATATATTTTGCCAAGTCGGCACCCAGTGCTCTAGATCCAATGACAACAACTGTTTCATCTTTATATTCCTTTGGTGTTCTGTAATACTTTGCATGTTGTACAACCTCGGGCATTAATTCTTGAAGATCGGCCAACCCTTTCACATCTGGAATAAAAGGTACAAAATAATGACCAGTAGCGACAATTACTGCATCATAAGTTTCCTGCCACCAAATGTCAAAATCATCATTAACTGACTGGCGGAGGGTAAGCTTATATCGCTTAGGAATAGCTGATAATGCAGTTTTTCTATCAACTTCTTCAATGTCTTCCACTGTTGTACTCTTAATGATACTCACTTTTTCATTATCACTATTTCTTTCAATATATTTTTCAATGTAGTCTCTAACTACGAGTCCGTTAACGTACCTTGTTTTATCTGGATCTGTTTCGCCTGGGACATCCCATTTCTTTACATCGCTGAAGGTCATAATTTCTTCAATGATATTAGTAGTAAGGTTTCTATAGGAAGGAGTTTCAATAAATCTCTCCTGTTTACTTTTTGGCAATAATATGAATCTTCCCTTTTCACAATTTTCTTGATTAAAAGGGTTTGGCAATTGTGGATCAGTTTTCTGCTGGGTATTTCCTGCTTTAATTATATTGTTCGGAGTTTTACCAGCAGTTTCATCTAAATTCCATACACCACCAAATGTAGCCCTTCTTTCAAAAAGAGTAATTGATTTAACATGATCTTCTTGAATCAATGAATCCAATGCAATTGAACCTGAGGCACCGCCTCCGATAATTGCAACAGATTGAACTTGAGCGGATTCTAACTTAAAGGACATTATTTGTCAAGTAAAGCTTGATGAAAAAGAAAAGATTTGGAAAATGGGGGGGGGGGGGAGTTAATCGATATTTAAATAAACTTAAGTTGTGCCACATTAGCCACAGTTTAATTAAGACAATCTAAATTATGCCATTTATTCACATTTTAGACTCGAACAGATACCACTAATATCCGATCGTATGATTGAAATCAACGATTTAAAAAGAATAGTTTTCGGAGATACCAGAGATGAGTAAGTATCAAACCCAATCTATTGAATGTTCGAATCTAAAGTATGTCTTGCAAAATTGATTATGAGTTGTTTGTTAGTACGAAGATGATGAAACTACGATAACAAAGTCTTACTTGTTCCTTCGCTACTAAGTACATAGACTTAGACTCTACATGAACCTCTTTCTTTGTTTACCTTTGACTTACTACAAATCAATAGTTCCTTTCTTATTGGTAGGTGACATGATTAGAAAGATTCGGTGATATATGAAGCCACAATGTCGCAAGAGAAAAAATATGTTGCAACCTTTAGCTTTTGAAGAAACTAAATATCAAGATTTTTCACTGCGTAAAAAGCCATGGGGAAAAAAGGATGGTATTTACTTGAATATTCTGTTTAACCATACAAAAACGAAAGGGTTGGGGTTGCTTGATTTGGACGCTATTTATATTTGTATCTTGTGTTTCTGTAAAGTACAATTTTGTGATCACTTTTTTGGTTGGTAGAATTTCTGAATTACATAATATTTTTTCGATAATTACCATTCCATTAGGGCCCCTACTTGAGGAGAGCATTTGTATTGAGTTCTTTTCCCTTTGGTCGTTGTTCTTGCTCTACTGTGAGTAAGAAGCTTTCTATGAATCTGAAAAATTGGAGTTAGTTTTTGAATTTTTTTCTAATTATGTCAATTATAACGATAAATTAATATATCTTCTTAAAATATCTCCAAATTCGGATCAATAAATCTACAAGCTATTCAACAGTAGTGATCTCAAATCCAATCGAAGACAGAAAGTATAATTCACTATGAAATTAAGTTTTTACAATTTCCAAGAGTAGTGGTTTTGTAAGGAATTAGTCAACTAATAATATTCTTTATGAATGAAGTTGTTCCTAAATACAGTAAAACCAGCTATTATCAAAATGTACGATAATGAAAATTTCTTTCTATTTTTATTACAATTATTAAAGATAAGATATTTTTAAAAATTCAAAAAGTCAAAAAGTCAAAAATAACAAAATCTACAACTACTAGTTAAACTGCTTGCTATAAGCTAAAACGTGATACTATACTATTGGTTCGTCTTGGTTTCTAAAGGCTTCTTTATTCTTCTCTATTAGCGAGACTTAATTGGGAAAGTCCCCACGTGCTATGTAAATTGACACCCCCATCAACCCTCTCGCAAAGAGAGCCAAATCTGCAGGATGTGCATCTCAGCCAATTTACGAACATCCAATTCCATCCATCTCCATCTTTTCATATATGTTTTTTTTTTTCATCCTTAACATTTCTTCTTCTTCTTCTTTACTCTTTTAAATTATCCATCAACATTATTCGATATGGCTATCCAAAAGGAAGTTAACTTAAACGAACCGTTGAACGTTCAAGAGAAACCAACACTTAAACAATCCGCCCTTTCTCCAGATCTTGCAGAAGGGGTTTTGAATTTACATGGTGATTACTACAGACAATTGCAAGCTAAGTGTAACAGATATATCTTCTGGAATCCAATTTCAGTTTCTGTCTGGTTTTTACTTCTTTCAATTATTTCTTACTGGGTTTTATCTCAAGTAATTCGTGAGTCGCCAACTTTTGCTGATATTTTTCAACACGAACATGTTTTCACGCACGGTTTAATGATTTTACCTGGTTTGATCGTTGTCACTTCTGTTGTAGGTTTAATTGCATTCTTAATCTCTGACGACTTTAGAGGTATCTCAGATAAATTAGAAGTCCCAACTTATCAGACTGCCTTATTTGGTTTTGATTTAATCAGATTTGCTGGATTACCATCTACGCAAGTCACCAAATCTGCCGATAAGCAATTATTGAAACATGGTGAAAATTCCAGTGTCTTAGTTTATCGTGAATCTCCAATTGCCGTTGCCACTGTTGTTCCATTGCCAGAAAAATCCACCGCCGATGAATTCGTTGTTCAAATCTCTGGTCTTCATGTTAGAAAAGTTTTTGAAAAAGTTGACTTCGATGAAGTCTTACTCGAATGGGCAATCGAAAGAGCCCAAGCTTTAAACACAAAGAAAGCCGCCAAGGTAAGCATTTACATTGATGCCTATTCCTTTGATACTAAGAGAATAAAAACGTTAAAGGATAAATTTTTTGAAAAAGTTTCTTCAACAACTAATTTAAATCCATTCGTCGAAATTGTTCAAGCACAAGAAGCTGTTAAGGGATTACTTGATCTTGGTATTGATGACTCAAACACTTTCCTCCTTGGTATCCCATCTGATCCTGTTGATAAATTCTTTGGAGTAGAAAGAGAAACTTATGTCTTAAATATTTCAAAGAAGGCAAAAGCAGAAAAGATCTAATCTAACTAATACTACTAATTCAAATATATTAATTAATTAATTCAAAATAATAAAAGACTATAAAAAATGAGTATCCCAAGGAAATATAAAGATTCCCTCTAATGTAAAGGAAAAGTGTGTTAATAGAGGGACACGAAAACCATGGAGGTTTAAAGTCACAAGATGCTGGCCTAACACATACCCAGAGCATGTACGCTTTTAAGAACATGAAGCATTCATTTCATCTATTTCTATATATTATGGACGCATTGGGTTAACGTATTACATAGTTTATTGAAAACCTTTTTATTAACTATGTAACTTTTTCAAATGAAATCTAATAAGGTTCATGATTTCAATTGGTAATTAGTGCCTATTTAAATGCTTTTTATTTGGGTGTTTTGATCTTTTCATTAGCTAATCCTTTTAATCTAATAATCCTGTAGTTCTTGGCTTTCCTCTTTGCTTTTGAACACGATACAAAATTCTAATCACCCACAATAAAAGCACAATAACTATAAAGTAAAGTACAACCTTTGTCACCTTCCATATCTTTCCAAGCAATATTGAAAAAAACGTTGCTTCTGGATCTCCATATTTTTCAAGACGTAATTGTCTCTCTCTCTCCTTAATTCTTCTTTCAGCGTTACGCAATCTACTAAGAGATTTTCTTTTCCTTTTTGGGTCAGCTTGTTTACTATTGAACATCCCACTGCTCAGTCTTTGCTTTTCAATTTCCTTTTTATCTTCTTCTTCTTCAATTTTATCAGATTCAATCATAAATTCTAGTTCTTGAATCGATTCAATGATAGAACCATCCTTCTTATGTAATGAGAACATTTTGTTTTCAATTATATCATGATTTTCAGACAATCCACCAGTTTCAGCAGAAAAACCTAAGTATTTAGTAGATGGTAATTTAATGTCACTAAGGGTAACACAATTCTTCCAATCATCACCTTTACCACTGTAGTCAAAGTCAAGTGAGAAGTATCCATCCTTTACGTAGACGATTCTGGCCTTAGATTTTTTGGATTTTGGGTTTAATAATTCTGGTACTTTACAACCCGCAAGTCTTGTTTCATACCCATCGGAATCTTTATTATAGAAAGTAGACCCATCACCAGCCATAACGTTAACAAACGGAAACTGCCCCCTTTTACCGTTCTTATAAGTATCAATCATAATGGCAAGACCATTGAACATATTCTTTGCCCCAAAGACATCACCAATTTCAGATGGTTTATCGATAAGCCAAATGGCCAATCCATCACCAACAAATCCGTTGGAGGTCTTACCATGAATATGGAAAGTAAATTCCATTTCAAAGGACTCGGCATTGATTGGATATCTTGCGAACATACTACCAGATTGTCTCTGAATATCACTAGTTAATCTAACATATTCAGAATTCTTAACCAATGTATTCCCTTGAATATCCCAGTTCTTTGACTTATAGTTTGATTTTTCAACATAAGGTGATGAAATTCCTTGGGATACGAGTTCAATTTTCTTTAAGTGAACAGCTTCATTCTTATTCTGAAGCATGGAGTTTAAATCTTCTGGTGAATATGAATCTGATGATGATTCCGTGAAAATGAAGACGTAGGCTGCAATAATGAGTACAAATACAATGAAACCTTGAAGAGGCCTCGACCTTTTTACTGATTGAACAACAGTCATATTGTAAACCAGCGACGGTAATAAGAAATGAAGGAGTAGGGAGATGGAATGTGATTCCTGGATTCGTCAGAGAAAAGGTTTATATTTATAAATGGATATTAAAGTTAACTAATCGAATCGGTGATTTTTTTCCTCACTCACGATACGTGGCCCGTGCATCACCTACATAGTACGCATAAGGAAAGCCGATACATGTAGAACTGTTTTAATTAAAACCCGATCCCAACTAGAGCGATGGTAAAGGCATATATATAAGATATTACAACAATAATCTTTACGGATTTAACATTGACTTGTACAATTCTTCAACATTCTCTTAAATGGAAATGTCAAAAAGGAAGAGTTCCTGATATGGTAATCTCTCCCCAATTTAAATCAAAGAAACACAATCGTCGTTCAATGATCCAAGGCAGCCAAGTGAATCCATATATCCAGTAAGATCTTTGCTTAACTATAACCTTCAAGATATTATTTGATATACAAGTTAAATCTCTGGGGTATCAGGGGGGACAATAGGGAATCATTTTGAGATAAATCCGATGTCGCAAACACTCCAGATTACAGATGACTATCATTCAAAAAGATAGCACATGGTTTCCTTTCTTTCCATTCTTGCATATTTTTGAAGAGCTTTGCAATGCTGATGACACCGTGTAAGAAGTACTTCATTGAAGAGATTTGCAATGCTGATGACACCGTGTAAGAAGTACTTCAGAAGTGATTTGAGAAGTGTTACATGCTTTCTTAGAAGGATTATCTTCTTTTTTTTGTTTGGTTCCTCTTTCCTAGGGCCCACAACTGCCTAACTGCCTCCAGCTCTTCTCCCTTCAGTCCTTTCTGTCCTACCGGGAGTAAAAAGTAAGTCTCCCCAAAGGGGAGCCAATCTCGATGGAATCGTCCTCTCCGCTTAGGGGCCAGCGGAGTGTCTTGAAAGGACTATTAATTAGACCATGCGTTATCATTGAAAGGCAGTTGAGTTCTGTATTTGTTTTGAAAAAAAAAGTGAAAAAAAAGAAACAGATTCATAACTTTGAATCTTAATATGTCAGCTTTCTCTTTCTTGTAACAGTAGAGAATCCAAACGAAGGATATCAAAATCTACAATTTGAATAGAAAAGACATTTAAATGTGTGTTTCCCGTTTCTAGTTCATCAACTTATCTTGTGTCTTCTTTTTCTTCTTAGCATTAATGGCGCTTCCATCTATTTAGGATTAATTCATTATTTATTTATTCTATTATATACATGTACCATATTAGAGTCCTCACAGAGTCTCAGTCTCATTATCTATTTACCAAATAAAACAGTTCTTGCTGCAGATAAGAAAGTTTCCTTCTTTTCACCCTTGACGTCAGACATAAGACGCTCGTAGTATTCAGGGTTACTCTTCGGTCTTAATAATTTATCATCAAGAGCGTAGTAGTTTTTGTATTTATCGTTTACCAAGTCTCTTAATGATATGTATTGCAATTGAAGATCCTTTTCTGAAACGCTTGCCATTTCTGTTGATGAGAAACGCTTTATTTGGATATCCTTAAAGGAAGCATAGTGCTTAAGACGTTCCTGTGGTAACGTCTTTAAAAGATCAACAATCTTCTTCTGTAAAACTTCTCTGGAGGACATTCGTTTAGTTGACTTTTGTGGTCTTCACTTTAACATTCAAATTGTACTACTATGAAATTTTCAATATATTTTTTTCGTCTTGTTAATATCATCATATTTTGTGTAACATTATTAATATAAATTGTACAGCACAGGAATTGTGCTCTGTGCTCTGTAAGCGCATATTGGGATAGCACATCCCACTGCATATAAGGGTTTCGATGAACCTTTATTGGCATTCCAGCTAATTAAATGGACCGCTTTAATCCGGTTAATGTATATCAGGTTGCTAACGACTATTACTCTCCCTTAAGATATTATTATGAAGAAACCTTGCCCCAGAGTTATTTTTGTCCGTCATGGTCAAACTGAATGGTCAAAGTCTGGCCAATACACTTCAATTACTGATTTGAGTTTGACCCCATTCGGTGTCAAGCAAATGAGAAATACTGGTAAGAATCTTATCGGTGACAAACCTTCACAGTTGATTAAGCCAGCCAATGTTCAGCACATAATTACATCTCCAAGAACTAGAGCTAAGCAAACAGTTGAATTACTTTTGGAAAGCGTCCCAGAAGAGGAAAAGAAGCACATTCTTATTCAAGAAGATAACGATATTAGAGAATGGGAATACGGTGATTACGAAGGTTTATTAACCAAACAGATTATTGATTTGAGAAAATCAAGAGGTTTGGATAAAGATAGTGACCATGTTTGGAATATTTGGCAAGATGGCTGTGAAAATGGTGAAATTCATAGTCAAGTTGCCGAAAGAATCGATAACGTTATTTCCAAGATTAGAGCCTGGCACATGGCAGCAATCGAAAACAACGAAGCTTGTGATACTATCGTGGTTGCACATGGACACATCTTAAGATGTTTCGTTGCTCGTTGGGTTGGTAGAGATCTTAACAAGAATCCAGATTTGTTACTTGATGCTGGTGGTGTAGGTGTATTGAGTTATGCACATCACAATATTAATGAACCTGCTATTTATTTAGCTGGTGCTTTCGTTGTACCAATGGAAGAAGAAGATGCTGAACAATAAAACAATTATGTAACCACCAAGTGAATTGTTTTTAGATAAACCTAAATAAGGAAAAGAAATAATAATAAATTCTATCTCTTTATAAGAACCTTCACCTTCAATATTTATCAAAACCACTTAGTTTCTTTCATTCTTTCTTTTCAGAAGTACAATTAATATTCTTCTTTCTTTATAGCATTTCTCTGCTAGGGCCCGGGCCCCTATTCAGAGAGGTCACTTCGAGCTCTTAACGCTTCAGGCGTCCTATTTCCCCACTAGGAGTAAGTGGTATCTTAGAATCTCTCCCAAGAGGAGTCAAGCTCGATGCAATCGTCCTTCCCGGATTGGGGCCAGTGGAGCGTCTTATTATGATATAGATTCATCATTTCTTTTCTTTCTTATTTCAAAATTATTGCGCTTCAACAAGTGGAGTTGACCCTCTAAGGAGGAGACAAGTAATGTATCTCGGTGCTTACTTAGATTATTCATTCATTTCATTTCATAGCACCACATTCGGGGTTCTCTCTCTCTCTAACAGGGCTGCTCCACTCCATTAGGGTCGCTTAAGCCAGGGCCCTTTCGGATAAGGGGAAGCAAGCATCTTTTAATGACATCGATTAATCGTACTTTTCGTGTAATTCCCCTCATGGGCTACATCACAGTAAATCTCCAACCAGTTAGTTGAAGGATTCACTTTAACAAAGGTAGTAAACCTCCCTACGATCTCATAAGGGGGTATATGAGATTCTCTATTTGCTAGGTTGATTCATTGTGGAATGAAATTGGCATGCGTAGAGATTTCAAAGAAAAGAAGATCTAGACACAGATGAAATATTCGAATATGTGGAGTACACAAACCAATATTTTTTCGGCTTCTATTAACCGCTTTCAAGAGATTAAGTGATCTTAAATCGAAGTCACTCGCCTACCGCTATGTCATTCACTAGGTATCAGGAACTCCGCTTTTCATTGAGGAAACTAAGAGATTGTCCTGTATGCATTATCCAGAACCGGTATTGTGGTGGGAATTTCCGTCACGCAATGAGCGGCTCAAATGGATTAGGAGGAATTCGCTACAAGATTCAGTTCGTTTCATCTCAACAAGTAATATTTGTAGACTGGGCAATTTGTGCCTTTGTGAAACAAATTATTGGTAAAGAACACGATTTCAGTGGCTTTACAATTTCACCTTCTATTTTTTGGTCAAATTTCATATATTACTTACTCCTTTGCTTTCCCTTTACTGCATTTTTCACTTGTGATTTCAAGCTGGCTCGTATTTAATGACTTTAGGTGAAAAACTTCCTGTTTGGCTAGACTGTGATACAGGTAACGATGATGCTTTTGCTATCTTACTAGCTGCTTTGCATCCTCTGTTCAACCTTGTTGGTATTTCTACCTGCTACGGTAATGCTCCCTTGGAAAACACTACCCACAACACCTTGGCTCTATTGGAAGTGCTAGGATTCAAGCAAGACGATATTAAAGTTTATGCAGGCTCTGTCAAACCGTTGGAGATCCCTCCACGGTATGCTACCGACGTTCACGGGGAGCAGGGCTTGCAAGGGGTTGAATTCCCGAAGAAGATTGGTATTTGCATGTCTGACGACATGTCTTACTTGGAGGCGATAAAGCAAGCTGTATTGGAATATAACGGCAAGCTTAATATTGTATCCACTGGTGCGTTGACCAATGTCGCCAAGTTTGTTACTGCCTACCCTGAGCTCAAGTCAAAGATCAACTATATTTCTTGCATGGGTGGTGGTATTGACATTGGTAATATGTCTCCATATGCCGAGTTTAACGTTCACTGTGATCCGAAAGCAGCTGAAATTGTTTTTGGAGACTCAAACTTGAAGACTATTATGGTACCATTGAATATTACTCACAAGGCTATTGCCAGTGATGAGATTATGAACTCATTCTTGACCTCAGGAAAGGGTGAGCAAGGATCTATTGCCAGAAAGATCTTTTTTAGTATTATTCAAACTTTTTCAGATGTCTACGAAGAATGTGAAGGATTCACTGAAGGTCCCCCAATTCATGATCCATTAACTCTTTTTGTTCTCACATCGTTGATTAACGAACAAGAAGGACATGGCGATTCCCACCATTTAGAATACTTACGTGGTGACATCCAAGTTGTCACTGATCCAAAGGATGAAAAAGAGGGTCAAACTGTTTTAACTGAAGGCGATGGTCACTCTGGAGTGTTTGTTGCCATGAACATAGATATTCCAAAATTCTGGCTGTATATTTTGGAAGCACTTGATATATCAGACAAGCATCAACCTGATCATGAAGTTAAGTATAAACTTATTTGATCAATCATGTTACTTCATTTCTCTTAGATTCAAAACGTAAACTAATACTATTATTATACTTTATACATACATGAATACTTGAAATATAACACAAAAAAAAGATGTAAGAGTGGAATAATATACTTCTAAACAGTCTGCTAGGACCTCAATCCTGGGAGGATGATTTCATCGAGCTTGTTTCCCCTTCCGTCGTTCTCTCTAGTCCTACTGAGAGTAGAGAGTTACTAAAAGGTGAGTAAGGATAGAGCAGCTGATGATTTTGCAGATAAATCTTCATTCATGTGCCCTTTCCTTAATGAAACCTCCTTTGAAATTTACCTTTCAATATATTGATTGTCCTTCAGTTATTGTCATAATTTATTATATATATTTACATTTATTTAGGCTGAGACTTCAAGAGTTTGAGGTAATTCTGGTGATGGGAAATCTTTGGGTATATTAGTTGATTTACCATTCAATGTAAGCTCAGTAGCCCTGGTATTATTTGACGAATTATCAGTGGGTGTAAAATGGCCATTTGGTACGGGCAAAGTTTGTGAAACCTTTTCAGTTTCAACTGCTTCTAAAGTGGAGTTCAATTTTTGAATTTCTTCGTCGATAACATAACCAATTCTACCGATGACATCTTCTGCCCAGACAACATCAACGTGTGAATGATCATCTAATTCAACTACTCTTAAATTTTTACCTTCCGTGTACGATTTGCTTTCATAATGTCTTAAATGTGAAACCAAACGATCTCCATCAACAAGGAAATCTAATTTCCCAATGAAAATTAACATTGGCACGGTAGTGAGTCTTTTATCGACACCAAACCATCTCTTCTTGTAGGGAAAGTACGTTTTTGAGTCGTTAACTAATTCTTCATCAATAGTCAATTCAGCTTCAGCTTCGTCATGGGCCATTATCGATGCTTCCTCGGCGTTCCTGGCATCCTCAGCAGTGTTAACTGGGGTAAATGCACAGTGTTCTTCTGTCATATATGCCTTCTTTGGAAGTAATTGATTTGAAAACCCTTCTTCGACCCATTGGGCTAACCACCAACTCATTAACTTGGAAGAAACGAATGTTACATTGAAAATGAAGTGACGGTGCCATAATCTGTGATCACTTCCCCATTTACTCCCATTCCAGCCAAAAAGATACTTAAACATGATATAGGACATCCAACCAAACAATCTTGTACCGTGCAACTTCATACGAGCACTTGTCAAGATAGGTAAGAAGGAACAGAAACCAAAAAATGCTTTGTAGCTACTTTTGCTCATAAAATGAATAAACTTAATAAAACTTCTGTGATGGAAAAGAGAACCAGGAAAAATAGCTGGCGCAAGACCAATGAAAAGCTTGACTTTCTTTTGATACTCACTTAAATTGGCATTCTTTAACATAAGGAACGACTGGCATGAACCTTGTGAGTGACCAGCGATAACCAACTTCGAGTGGTTTGGCTTATGAGACAAAATATTATCAATAATACAAGGTAAATCGTAGTAGGCCAAGTGTCTAATATCCCAATTCCAGTACTCTTCACTGTGCATTAAATTACCTTCCAAAGTTGCGTGGTTGGCTTCAAACCACGAACGATTGTTACCCATCCAAACGTCGTACCCTTGTTCCAAGAGGTAGTATGCCAATGAGTTGTAACCCGAGGTCAAATATGCACCCGAACAAGACAACAATCCATGCTGGAGTAAAATCGGTTCCTTAGCATCTCTGTCGGCCTTGCTCACCTTGGGGTCAACAAGATGGTGCAAGGTTAAAATGTAGCCATCCTTAGTTTGAATTTTGAACACTTCAAGGTCCAAGTCCAATTGTAATGCATAGTAACGCAAGTCGTCAGAATATTTCATGTTCTTAATGTCCTTATAAGGTTGTCTTGGTTTGAATGTAGGGGTCGAGTTGTCCTTAACTTTGCTAGTTTCAATACCAGCTAAGATCTGGTACCAGTGATAGAAGATGGCACCAGTACTTACCCCAGTAACGAAGAAGAAGGAAAGGATAGACGAAACAAAGATGAACCAACCTTTAGCAAATGATCCGTGGAATTTTCCATCCGTGATACTGGGAGGAGTTAAAACGTCAAACAGAGACATCTCTCAGTAAGGCTTGAGGTTTTTGTAATTGGAGTTGGCTGACTGTTAGTAATAAACAGCAGAGAGAGAGAGTAGATAAATTCTCACTGTTTATTTTAGTATGATAAATTATTTTTTTCAGCACTATTTAGAGAAGGGCCAAGAAGAGGTGAGCAGCAAAGAAGTATAGCCAAAAGTGTCGGTGGCTTGCAATAACAAAAAATCACAGTAGATGGGTTTTGCTGTGTTTCAATAAAATGTTCACGAGTGATAAATCACTAGAAGCATGTGCTGTTTATGGAAAAGTTCTGATTTTGTCGACATGTAAATTTCCTATTATAGCTTTTTTCGGAACCTTAATGCTACCCGTAGTATCCTTGTGAGATGTTACCGAATCTGATAGCAGGAAGTTAATAGCAAAGCAGTACCGGAAATTCTTGTCAGCTTTGCTTAAACAGTTGGACAAGCACGCTATAACATGTAAAACATTTCTCCTTACGCAACTTTATACTGTTCTACTTGTGCAAGTTTACTTAACCAGTCTTCTCTCTTACGCCCCGCACATGTGATGTTGCTTGGTATATTCCGTATGCGACTGCGAAGAAATGGCTGCAAAATTATGATAACCTTCAGCCTCACATTTGGGGAGGTTCCTCACGTCGAAGTTTCTATCTTTCATTGAAACGATAAATATACGATCAACCATATATTAATTGTTTTATTCTAGCCCTTATAATGTTCTTTACAATGTTTTCCCACCTTGGACCAACTCACGGACTAGTTATTTTGAGCTAATTTTAGTGATTCTCTCATTCGAAACGACACCCTTTACCCTTTACTTCACTAGAGAGATCTCAATCAAGTTCATTTGAGCTCAATTATTATTATTCAGGTGTTATAGCTATATATTTTTTTCCTATAAAATACATATATTTAGCTTCTATCAAAGTTATATACGCCTATATATGTCTGGTCCCGGTAAAAAGTTGAATCCATTACCCTATTATACTCTGGGTTTTATGCATGCATCTCAGTTGTAATTTTCTCAAACAATAGAATTTGCAACCTTTTGAGTAAAAAACCATTTAGACTGTTTATATATTTAAATCGTAAACATTTTCATACTCATAATTGACCGGAAGCATCAATAGTAATTCTAGCGCTGGCAGCACCGGAGTCAGAACCTAAATATTCATTCTTCCCAATAAGGTTGAAAAAGGAGACAATTTCATCGAAAAAAATGTGCTTACCATCTAACCAAGGGGTATTGACAGTGGTAATGTAGAATTGAGAACTCTTGCTGTTTGGACCAGCGTTGGCCATGTATACTAAACCTGGCTTATCGCATCTCCTGGAGAAGATTTCATCAGCAAACTTTTCACCGTAGATAGACTTACCACCGGTACCGTTACCCTCGGTGAAGTCACCACCTTGTAACATGAATTGTGGGATAACTCCGTGGAAAGCTGAACCAGCGTAACCAAAACCATTTCACCAGTCATAAAGCTCTGAAGTTCTCTGTGGTCTTTGGGACGACATCGTCATATAGCTTAAGTGTAATACTACCTATCTTGAAGCCTTCGGCTGAAACATCGAAGTAAGCTTGAGACATATTTGATAAACTAGTAAATTTAGTAAGTAGGGCTTGATCTACACTAGGCGGAAAAAAAAAGAACTTTTCCCTAGAATCTTGCCTGTGGCATAGTGGTTCCAACTTTTCTCGTAGCGTTTCGCATTTACCCGCCTACACAAGAATATGCCTAGGCGTAACATTTAGCGGGTGGGAAATTCGGTGATTCACTCCGTCTACACAATTCTAGCCTAACGGAAAGTATTGTGAATTGGAAGCTATTTTATAGCTTCATGCTCCTGAGAGTTCCTAGGCGTGCAAACGCTGGGCATTGCCATCAGAAATCAGTAACTGGATTTATTCAGTAACATGGGAGGCGATGCAGACGGTTGGTCTTCCATTAGAGGGGAGGCTTTTCAGTGCAATATGCGGACTTGTTCCCTTTACCAGGAACAAGCACCCGATACCGATCATCGTTATGAGAAAGGTTACCTTTAATTTTTTTTTTTCTTCTCCAGTTTTCTCAATATATGTAATTTGACTTATTCGTACCTTACAATCACTAAACATTTAATAAGCTATGATCATCGCTAGTATACGTAGAATCTTTGCTTCCTTTAGAACAGAAGAAGAAGAAAGATCATTCTCGAGAAGAGCGTTTTTTAATTTATTAGGCTTTTTAGGCTCTTGTGTCATATTTTCATTTGTTGCTCAAAAATTATCAAGACATCAAGATATTGCCCATTTTGCAAGAGCCAATTCTTTAAGATGAAGTACCTATCTATAGCTCCATCTAGATTCATGGACTAGTCTTGAATCTCAATACCAATTCCCTAACTAACTGGGTTCTAGTTGTCTTTTCACATAAGTTATGTGAAGAACATTATCTAGGTTTTCCGTTCTTAATTTGACTTATTATTATCAACATAATTCAGAAATTTCACGTACAACCGCTCCGCTAGGGCCCCTATCCGGGGAGGACGATTGCATCGAGCTTGGCTCCCCTAACGGGGAGATCACGTACTCCCAGTAGGGCTAGAAATCACGACCGGAGGGAGAAGAGCTCAACGCAGTTGTCCTCGCCGGATAGGCGCCAGCGGAGCGTCTTGCGATAAAGATTGATAATAAGTTCCTCTTAATGGATTCACACTCCCATGTCAGGAGTTCTTCTCCATGTTTTGTTTGTTCATCTTGTTTGTAATTAAAACTGGTTGTGAAAACTATGTATTATTTAACTAACTTTTATCTGAATTATTAAATAAAAATATAGATTGTGTCTATATATGTATATTTATATAACTACTTTATATACAAGTAACTTTTTTTTTATTTCATCTTTCATTTCTCCTGTAGGAATTACCTTCGTTAACATCTTTCAGTCATATCTGCTTATTGTTTAAATTATTTTAATAAAATTTCCTTTGCCATTTCATAAGCAGTCCAAGAAATAGCAGTACTTGGAACGTTGAATATAATTCTTGGTTTCAAACCTCTTGTGAAAGCTTTAATACCTTGTTCTTTGTATAAGGCAGTGGCAGCAGATTTGAATCCATCAACTGTTCTCATATGCACGTTTGTAGAAATACCCCTAGTTTGTAAGGCAGTCTTGATACAATCCAACGGGTTGGTTAATGCGGCAGCAATACCACCAGCAACCCCACCGGAAACACAGTGTAAGTATGGGTTGTAAGTGTTAGATGGGTTTAATATAGAGGAGGAGTATTCGTAGAAACCAAAGTTTAAGGCAGCAAACGGAATGTTAGTGAATAATGTGGTTGGATAAGATATGTAAAAGGCAGATAAACCTTCCTTTCTGTAAATATCAGCAGCGTAATTAAACAACTTAACTGTTTTTGGTTTAAGATTATTAATATTTTGTTGTTGTTGTTGTTGTTGTTGTATGTGGGAGTGGGCTTGCATTCTTTGCTTTAACATATCAAATGGAGTCATCAAGGCATCAGATGCAGTGGTGGCGGCAATACCAGCACCACTAGCAATCAACGGGTGGTTTTCACTGGTAACGATTGTGCTTGTATTCTTGGAATTGGTTAATTTATTGACTAAGAAGGTCTTGGTAGCTTCAAAAACTGAAAAATATACGGCATGGGCTGGCCCGGCACCAAGAACAACCGAGGAAACACCTCTCCAAAGAGAATAGGCACCTTCGGTGGAAGAGATCTTATTTATTGACTTGATTATTGAAGACGACAACTCCTGAGTGGACGGCGACGATATTTGCATTCTTGTCTTAAGAGAATCGATTGGGAACATCACTGAGTGCTCCATGATACCAGCGAAGGCTCCAGCGACTAAATGAGCAGCAAGGGAAGCACCATCAGGCAAAGACTCATAGTCTATTTCTATAGCGTCACTGGTAGCTATGAACTTGGGATGGTTCTGGTTTTGTTCTGGGTTGGCCATAGCGACAGCTGACATTAAGGAGTAGTCAGTAGTAAGTAGTGAGTGGTAGAAGTTCAGGTTCGTTCAAGATTTTTAATTCTTTTTTTTTTTCAGTCTTTGTCCCAGCCCAGGATCGAAGAAAAATTTCGCAAGCCTGGCAAGCGGAAAAAATTATCTTTCTGTTCGCGCAGCGAGAATGCCGAATGGCAATCAGAGCGCTTCTCAGTATCAGCTATCAGGAGGAGGTTTCTTCACTTTCAATATTTCTCTCTTTTTCCCAACTCTTGCCTGTTTTCTTACTTGTATAATTCGTCCTTTCCTCATTTCCTTCCTCTATTAATGTATATCTTCCGCCTCCCTCCATCTCCCTCCATCTCTCTATTCAACCCTTGAACACATGTGTCTGTTTTCCTCGTACAGGATCCTTTATCTGGTGAACCCGTGCCGGCGCGATGTCTTGCTCTGCTGCCTGCATGGGTCTTATTCTCTTAATGCTCATTAGATTTTCTAGATAATTTTGTGGGTGTCCTGCGGCCCCATCTTGAAAAATCGATTAGGTAAAGATAACCCGATGAGGAAATCACTTCTCTATTAACTAGAATTCTGTTCCAGACACACCATTTCTGTGTCCACCCACAACCACCAGCAAGTACCCTCCCCCCACTCACTCACCTACACCACACCGCACCTGAATCATATCTCCCTGTCGGTAACATGATGTGATTGTCCTCCTATCCTAGGTCTTCCCTTAACTGGTTAGATAAAGCTTTAAATTTTTCAGTTATATGTAGGAACATCGATACAAAATATTTCATATTTCAATCTTCAACCCCGAAACCGGGAAAGCCATGCCATACCCATCCACAATTATAAAGTGATGAGATAAGAGTGGCACAATTATATTTACCTTGTTGGGTGGTATGACTGATAATGTTGAAAAGTTTACATAATATTCCCTGATTTACAAAAATTAATGACTGTCTAGAGATTTTGAAAATGTGAAATGTATGTGTGGAATTATGAAAGATGGAGAATTGAGAGAATAGATAACAGCAAAGTCATACCAAGACCCTATGCTGGCACCTAAGCGGCTAGGGCAATTTTAATGAAGCCTTCCCCCTCTGGGGATATAAGGATAATTTCCTGTAGGCTCAACAGAGGCTATGATTGTTAATTGGTTGAGCAATCAGGAAAGGGACCCTGTATGAGTGTAGAATCTTCAACGTAAGACACTACAGTGGCGCCTATCCGGCGAGGACAACTGCGTTGAGCTCTTCTCCCTCCGGTCGTGATTTCTAGCCCTACTGGGAGTACGTGATCTCCCCGTTAGGGGAGCCAAGCTCGATTCAATCGTCCTTGCCGGATTGGAAGCTCCGTGGTTCAAGAGAATAACATATTATTCTTTATTTTAAGATACTCCGATAGTTACAGAGAATCAACGTGAGTGAGAAAGCTCAATAAAGAGACAAAAATGCTCTCCAAAGATAATAATGTTAGAGAAGCGGTGTTATATGAAAGAATAAAGAATAAAAAAGAAACTTAATTAACACATCATTATTTTAAAACGACATTGTTAGCATAAATTTCTACATTATTATAGTACTGATTAATTCACATTCATAGAATATATTAACTATCATTTCTCTCTCTCTCTCTCTCTCTCTTAACTTGTTCTTTTAAAATCACTCTATATAAAATCTCCTTATTGTGTTTTTTTTTTTAATTTTGATTTCATTAATTTTCAACGTTTGGTGTTTGTGTTTTATAATTTTTTAATTGAACTTGATTGATGCTTGTTCTGGGACAATGGTTTTCATAGAACCAGTCTTGATAAATTGGAAAACATTGTCAATGACCCACTCTTCCATGATTTGAACTGCTTCAACAGTATGAGTACCCATATGTGGTAATGACACAACATTTGGTAAATCTAAAAGCTCTTGTGGGACCTTTGGTTCGAATTCAAAAACATCAGATCCAAATGCCTTTACCTTACCAGACTTCAATTCTTCTATTAATTCTTGTTCGTGGATAATGGCACCTCTGGCAGTGTTGACGATAATAACACCGTCCTTCATCTTTGAGATAGTTTCCTTATTGATTAAGTGTCTGGTCTTTGCATTCAATGGGATAGAAATCAAAATGATATCGGACTCCTTTAATAATTCGTCAAACGAAACATATTCAGTATCCTTTTCTAATTCTGGGGCTAATCTTGAACGGTTGTAGTAGATGATCTTCTTGTAACCAAATACGGATAATCTGTCACGAATGGCACGGCCAATACCACCAAGACCTAAAATACCAACGGTCTTACCAAGGGGTGAATTACCTAACGGTGTGTTAGCGGCTTTGGTGCCTGGCCACTTACCCTCGACTAATCCGGTGTGCCCTAATTGATAGTTTCTTTGAGCTGCTAATACCAAGTAAACAGCAGTGTCAGCTGTTGGAGCTTCGACTGGTTCGGTAACATTGGAAACTTGGATACCTCTGTCAGTAAATGGTTGGATATCGATCTGGTCGTATCCGGCACCACAATGACTAAGAGACTTGACAGTATCTGGTAAGTGAGAAGCCAATTCTTCATCAAATCTACCAGTTTGAGCGATACTTGGGAAAGTTCTAGTGATTGACGTAATACCATTATACTTGGTCTTTAAATCTTTAAAGAATTCTTCTCTGTCAGCAGAAGTGCATTCGATCACTTCAGCAATTTCAGAAAGATCTTCCCATCTCTTATGAGCGAAATCAACTTTACCAATTCTTAAAACCTTTGGCTTTGCTGCTGTTGTCATTTTGCTTATATGAAATTTGTGTGATAAAGACGAAATGTAGTTTGGTCTTACTCTACTAAAGAATTGAAACATGAACAACACCATTTCTTAAATTGAGGGCATTCAGGTTGTATAAATAGTGATCCCTAATCTTCTTCCCCCCCGCCGCCGCCCACGCTTGTCTCTCACGTGTGTAAGATAAGCTATGTGAAAGGAAAATGTTGTGCCCCCGCGTGGGGGCTCGACAGTGGGGGTTTTTTTCTGACCCCACACATAGCAGACCATAAGAAATTGGTATAACTAACGATACAAAAGCTCGGGCCGCCCAAGGTAACAAATCGGATCGCTTCTATAAATGTGGGGGCAATGTAAGTGATTGCTAAAGCCAAATTTGTGGGGGAAATTGGGGGTGTTCAATATGTTGCTTTATGGTGTACTGTTTCACGAAGATAACCCTCTCCCTCTAAATTTTAGGGTACTAGTTCTATAATTTAAACATGTATACCAGTAGTGGATGGATACTCTAATCGATGGATTATACTGATATATTTCTGCTTTTTGTAATTGTAATGGTATAGTATCTCATGTTCCAGATAGCTAATGGTGTTAGTATATTTTTTATTTATCACGGAATTCATACTAGTTTTCCGTACTCTCATATGGTACATAAGAATGAATGATGTATCAAAAGATCAGGACATGCTGCTAGCGTTTACCCGTCAAGGGAAATTGCAATAAACCTCGTTCACCGTAAGTGAAGGATCATCTACACCACTAAGGTTACATTGATCTCATTAAAATTACCTTCCCTACCCCAAAAAGCGAGCAGATGGGTATCCTTAGCAGCAACATAATAATAAAGTCATGTATTGATAGGGCCAATTGGAAGAAGAATAGAAACACATTTTAACACAGGGTTTTTTTTTATATTTTGATGTATTTACTACTTGATCTGTTTAATAATCTTCTATAATTTTCTACGTTATTAGTTCTACCTTCCAATATTAGTGTTTTATTTCATATTACATAAGATCTTCTATTTTATATAACTGTGTCTTCATGTATTCTTTTAGTTTTATTATTACTTTTTTTTCTTTTAATTAGATGATTAATTTTGATGCACGGTACTTGAAGTTATCAGAAATCTTAGAATTAACTTCAACTTCTGGTGAGAATTCTCTAACTGGGAAACCTTCAAATGAGTTGGCAAAGTATCCAACCGAATGAGCAATTAATTTAGTGTTAATTTCCCATGCGTCGTAGTTTGGATTCAGTAAGTCATCACAGAGTAAGTGGTAACAATCATCGAATTGATGACCAGTCTTACCACCAAACTTATCCTTGGAATCCTTACGCTTGATACCTTCAGCACCAGTTGCGATACCACCAGCTGGGATACCAGCATCAATAAAACCAACGTAATCAGATCTACCGTCAAATGGTACTAAAGTGTAGTTTAAGCCATGTTCAGTGTACCAATCAATAAAGAAATCCTTAATGTCACCAGAACCATTTGGATGGTCCTTGTTGTTGGCATCATAAACTTCATATTCGTAATTTGGGGAAGCCATCATGTCGTAATCTAAGAAGAATCTCAACTTCTTGTTTTCTTCTGGCAGTAAGTGTTCTGCGTAGTAAGTGGAACCAATTAATCCTTCTTCTTCAGCTGCCCACCAGGCAAATCTAACAGCGTTATTAATTTGGAACTTGGATAATTGCTTAGCAACTTCCAATAATGAGATGGTACCGGAACCGTCATCGTTGATACCTGGACCTTCTGGAACAGAGTCAGAATGAGCACCCAAGGAGACGACGTTGTCGTGGTCACCAAAAACAGTTTCGGCGATAACGTTCAAAGTTTGGATGTTCTTGACGATAGAATCGACGTATAAGGTGGTTTCAATAATGGTGTTGTTTTGCAACTTGGCAATCAATGGCTTAGCGTCAAGAGCAGAAATGGAAACGGTGGCGACTTCCTTACCGGTTGGGTCACCTAAGGTTCCGTGGAGGGAGTCGTTTGATTCTGGATCGTAAATGATAGCACCAACGGCACCAGCAATACCGGCATTGATGGACTTGTCACCAAACGCACAAACACCTCTCTTGACAAGAACAATGTTACCGGAGGTAGTTTTTGGGAAATCCTCAAGGGAGCAACCAAAGTTGTCAACCAAGACTAATTGACCATCGGCAGGTCTATGGTTCTTAGTTGGAGGAGTCAATGACAATGGAGATAATGACTTTGGTTCAACACCGTCCAATAAAAGGGAGAAACCGTTAACCTTACCAAAGATGGCTGGTAACGTTTGAGTTTCAACATTATAATAACCACCTAATTTGTAAATTTCTGACTTGATGTAGTCAAGAGAGCCCCAGTGACCTTGAGAGCCAATAACTCTGGTTGGGTGACCAAATTCAGGGATGGATTTCTCAGCGATACTGAAAAGATCTTCAGCTCTTGCCTTCAAGGCTTCCTTGGTGATGAGTTCTTGTAAAGCTTCAGTTTCTATAACTGGGAGGTCGTAGTACCATTGAGATGCGGAAGCTTCATCCTTGGAGCCAAAGATAATTGGAACTTGGAAACTGTTGAATGGGTTAAGTGGGAGCGCATTAACTGCAGCAATAATAGCCAACGAAGCTGTGAATGAGAATGAGCTAAGCATTTGAAAGACAGCGACTTAATTACTTAGAAAGAAAGAAAGAAAGAAAGAAAGAAAAGAAAGAAAGTGTTAAATAAAAAAAAAAAACTAATTCTAAGTTAGCTGTATTTCTAGTGATAGGGTAAGTCCTCCCGTCTTTCGGAATGGCATTTCAATGCGAAAGCCATAGTTACTCACACGCGCGCCATTCCGCTTTCATAAAAAGATAGGCCAAAAATGGACGGAATCAGCAAAATCGGACAATATTTTTAGTGCAAAACCGGCGCGCCGGTACTGCTCTAATCATCAGGACGTTAATTTATATACTCGGTATACCGATGACACCACTCAGAAAAGAGTTGCGGAAAGAGAAAGAGGGATGCCACTTCACATATGCTACTCTCCCTCCTTCATATACAAAACTCAAGATGATTACCAGTGTGTGGATCGTACTAATAGATGATGTGAATAGTTTCATGGGATTCCCAATTTGGCTTGAGCCTCAGTTGTTGCAACCCGAGCCGTACGTATGCGAACCAAAGATGGAAGAACCGTTGAGTAGTAACCTTACAGTAGAAGGCTTCTAAAAGTCTTTAGACGATGTTCCGTTTCCATCCACACGGTTGTTACGTTTGAATTGAGCCTCCCCCCGCCTTGGAGGGATATCATTTTCTTCTCACCAAAGGGAGAAGAGGTCAATTCGGTTGGAACTTTACATACTAAAAGAATAGACTCCACCCTGGTGCCGCGCATATCTACCAAAGATGATTGTATCGAGCTTGCACCTCCTCCAGCAAGTTGGCCTTATCTCACAGCAGCGTTAGAGGAGTGACCAAAGAGGGAAAGGCTTAGAGAACATCTCGTTGAACATTCCATGTGACGTCCTCATTTATTTGGTATGATATACAGGAATTCAGCTATTGATTTAATTCATTATTTTTGTTTTATTTGATGGCTTTATTGCTGTCTAGCCTTCTAGCCTATTATAAATAATTCTATACCCACTTATATATATATTAATAACTTTTTGTTATTCCTGGTTGTTGTACTTATTGTAAATCAACTGTTCTTCTTTATTCTAATTTTTTAACCTCTTCTTTGTCTAAATTTAACATTACCTCCAGTAAATTGATTGAAGAAATCACCATTAAATCCACCAAATTGGAAATTATGTCCACCTCCTTGTTGATGTTGATGGTGGTGTTGTGGTCCGCTACCTCCACCTCTATCATATGCTTCCTTGGATTCCTTGTTGGATAATACTTCGTATGCTTCGTTAATATCTTGCATTTTTGCTTCGATTTGATCAGGAGTGAGATCATCACCCTTATACTTATCTGGATGGAATTTCAATGTTTGTGTACGGTATGCCTTCTTTATAGTCTTTTCGTCGGCATCCTTGGCGACATCTAAGACTTTATAGTAGTCCACCTTTGGTGACATATTATGTTGTTGTTGTTGCTGTTGTTGTTGACGCTGTTGTTGCTGTTGTTGTTGCCACCTACGTTGTTGTTGCTGTTGTTGTTGGCGTTGTTGTTGCTGTTGCCTTTGTTGTTCAATTCTTTGGTATTCTTCAATGTGCCTATATCTATCCTTGAATAACTTTGATTGCCTGAGATTCTTATTAAGCTTGTTGCTCATAAAGTCGTCTGCTTCGCTAAATCTCTTTTTATTTATTAATTTGTCAATCTCTTCTAAATGAAGTGGAAAAAAGGGATTACCCTCCTCTTCAACAACATTAGCACATGCTACCGAACTCCTAGTACTTCCACCGTTGTTCAAAACATGGGCTTCACAGGCAAGCTTTTCCAACAAGTTTGCAAATGGCAACTTATTATTTGTTAAGACTTCCTCTTTCTTCACAAAGTTTTCAAAATTAAACTTTATATAATCATAATTAGAAGACACTGAGTAAGGTAATTTCTTTTTCTCTACCTTACTTGCTTTTAAAGCATCTTTGAATAAGAAATTATAGACAAATTTATATTCTTCGTCGGTTAATGTGAGACTATCATCCAAAGTACCAGTTGCAAAATCTTCTCCCATAGTATAGTAAAAGCCATCCATAATGGTATATTTCTCCAAAATTTTGAAGAATTCTTGAAATTTATGGAAAAATTTGGACTTGTCACCACATGGTTTGAAATCATTGTCTATTCTAAGACAACTCTTAATAATACTCCATGATTTATCAAATTGTGATTGACTGTAAAGTAAGTAAGATGAAACCTCATCGTAAACCTCTAAATTGTTCAACAGCATTGGCTGGTTTTGGAGAATCAGTGAGTAGTCCTTGATCAAATTACGGAATAAATCGTCAAGTTGATCTTTCTGTTCGGTTACCTTTATTTTACCTTTGATGCACTCAACGTGAAGATTGAAAGGATCAACATTGTTAGGAGTAAGAGGAAGAACATTGCCTTCAAGTTCGTTGATACAAGCGTCCATATCGCCCCCGTCATAGGCAATTTGAGCGCGTTGCAACGCTTCCTTGTATCCATGAATAGAGTGGAAAATCTCTTGGAACCCAGTATCAGCATCAGTGAAACCATTCAAGATCTGCGCAATCCCATCAAAGTCACCTCTTTCCATGTAAACATCAACTAATCTCTTCCTGGCTGGCTTCATTTGTGGATCCAACTGCAAGCACGATTTAAGGTCAGAGATAGCGGCATTCTGCTTGTTCAATGAAAGTGCAACCAACGCCTTCTTATAGTAAAGTTTTGGTAAATGGCTAGTGATAGTAACACTGTTGTCGCTATAATTTGAAGTATTGGATTCTATCTCCCTTACCAAATCTTCAAATTGTTCCAAAACGTTAACTGTTGGACCCTCATTGGACAACATTGAATCAACTGATTGGATCTTAAAACTGTAATCTTCATTGGCAACCACAACACTCAAAAGTACAAGAACTTGGATTGAAAATGTTGAAAGAAATCTCATTTTCACACTAATGCAAATACCAAATTAAATATCTTCCTGCTAACACAAAATGAGTAACTGTTGAAATGTTTTAAAGTAAATATGTAAAAGGAATGAAATTTAATTCAAACATACCGCAAAAATTAAAGTTGACTTGTTCATTTGTTTCGTATAATGCTTGCGTGTCTAGTTGGTCACGTGAAAATCTTAAATTCACATGATTAATCTGAACCTAACATACGTATTTAAACCTATTGTATTATATGTCAAGTACCAAGAAGGTTCATTCATTACCTCTAATTAGATTATAAGATGAAATAAAAAGAAATTTAACCAAAATTAAAATCCTGTTTTAATAAATGAAATTTTTTTGGGAAGAAGAAGAGTTATTTGAATTATTATACTCATTGAACCAAAGAGTAAAAGGTATCCTTCTCGAAGCGGAGTCAATCTCGATGCGGAGTGTCTTATGAGGTTAATATTCTTTTGAATACTATTGATCCGCTAGGGCCCCAACCTGGGGAGAACGATTACATTGAGCTTCCTTCTCTTCGGTCACTTTACAAGCTGCTTATAATTGAATGAAATTTGAATTCTAATCCGCATATATTGGTAAAATAGGTAATCATAAACAGTTTTTTTATCTACCAAAGGCACGATTTTAGAATTTTTAAATAGTAAATTTACTTTTCATCAGATAACTACAACTTTAAATATTCCACGGAAATACTTTGGCGTTTTTCGTTTGTATATATATATATTATTTGTATTTTTGGGATCTTGCCCTTTTTGTACTTATTTAAACAATTTAGCTAATGAAACAGCACCTTCATCATTCTTGGACATAACCTTTGCAACAGCTAATTCGAAATCTTCTTGAGTGATATGTATTCTTCTTTCTCTTAAAGCATACATACCAGCTTCTGTACAAACACCCTTAACATCAGCACCAGAACATCCATTCATCTTTTCAGCAATTTTCCTTAAATTAATACCTCTGGTTAAGTTCATTGATCTAGAATGAATCTTTAAGATATCTGTTCTGGCGGTAATGGTTGGAGCAGGAAATTCAATCTTTCTGTCAATTCTACCAGGTCTCAATAAGGCTGGGTCTAAGATATCCAATCTATTGGTGGCCATAATAATCTTAATGTCTTTCGACGACTCAAATCCATCCAATTGATTTAATAATTCCAACATTGTTCTTTGCACTTCAGAATCTCCCCCACTGGAACCTTCTACTCTCGAAGATCCAATAGAATCAATTTCATCCATAAAAATGATAGATGGTGCATGCTCACGGGCCATTATAAATAATTCTCTAACCATTCTTGAACCTTCACCAATATATTTTTGAACTAACTCAGAACCACTGACTCTGATAAACTTACATTCAGTATGATGGGCAACAGATCTGGCCAACAATGTCTTCCCGGTACCCGGTGGACCGTAAAGGATAACCCCCTTTGGTTGGGCAATCCCTAAACTTTCAAATAATTCAGGGTGCTTTACTGGTAATTCGATAACTTCTTTGATTTCCTTAATTTGCTTATCTAACCCACCAACCATATCATAGGTAGAATCAGGAACCTTTTCAACCATCATCAAGGATACCAATGGATCAACCTTGTTTGGTAAAATCTTGTGCAAGTCGTAAGAATCGGCCTTAAGACAAACTCTCAACGATGGAGTTAACTGTTTGATATCTATATCCTTTGAAATGTTAACAATGTACTTACCCTCAGGGTGAATCTTGACAAGAACCTTCTTAAGTCCCATCACCTTAACGACCTCACCAACGTACGATCCAGGTTCCTGCAATAACCTTAATTCATCCTTCAACTGTCTTACTTTATTATTTAACTTGTTACGTTGCGCCTCAAGACGACGAAGATTTTGAGTCGTCGATTGAATTTTCAATTCGGTCTCTTGAATTTGTTGTTGGAAATATGGCTTTATTCCACCCTCATAAACATATGGCTTAGCAACTGCTGTCATTATTCTCTAATATTTTCTATTACTTGATTGTGAATTGATTGATTAATTATCTTCTCCTTTAATTGACTTGTTTTTTTGCCCTCAATTTTGTTCTCTCCCTTACTTTCAAATCTCGAATCTTCCCCAGTAAGTTTTATAACACAAAAATTAAAAAGACCCATATGCAGGTACCTCTAAATCCCATTCTTATGTATACATATATACATATACATCAATATCTAACAGAGGAGGAATGATAACAATGTATAATCGGAAAATATTCATTTTATAATATACTCTCTCATATTTTTTACTTGGTACTCAGTAAGGGCAATTACATTGAACTATTTACCTCCTCTAAATTGAGGAAATTTGTCTTTGGATACTTGGTTAGTAGATCGACTAAAGTAAGAATTAGATTTTTTTTTTTTGCCTTACATCTTTTAGGGGTCTTAGTGAAAGTATGATTAGCAAAATTTGTAACCCACAAAAGACGCTCCGCTGGCACCTACCCGGTGAGGGCGATTGCATCGAGCTTTTCTCCCTTCGGTCGCTTTGCTAGCCCTACTGGTAGTAGGAAATAATTCCCCGAAGGGGAAGCAAGCTCGATGCAATCGCCCTCACCGGGTAGGTGCCAGCGGAGCGGTACCATTAGTGAGAGAGTAATAACTTCATTTGTTTTGGTAGCGCCTACCTGGCAAGGAGACCGTTGGATTTATTTGATATTTTGCAGCCATTTATATTTCAAGTTGCACTGTATATGTTTGACTCCTGCATATCGTCAGATGACTTTTTAAATGGTATGCTTAAAGTTAAAAGATTGGTATGGTAAGGAAATGGAAGCAGAAGAAGATGGAGGGGAGGGGAGGAGAGGAGAGGGTTTATCAAGAGGAAGGTACGGGAAGTGGGATAAAACAATGGTGTGGGTGGTTGCTTTTTACTCTGGTCTGGTTTAGTGGTGGAAAATTTAATGTGTAGGATAATGTATTGCGGGTGAAAAATTATTGTTCAGCAAGTTGGAAAGGCTCTTCTGACATTTCAAAGTCGCTCACAAGTAAAAAAAAAAGCAGCAGCAGCTGTTGCTGTTGCTGTCGCTGCTCCTGTATTACATTAGCATACGCGACTGAAAATTTATCTTACACAAAATTGTCATTTTGATAATCAGTGTTGAATGGTGGTGTGGGCTAGACAGAGAGCATACTAGGAAAAGAAAAAAAAAAGATGATGATGGGAAAGAAGCAATCAAAAATCTTTGCCTAATGGTATGAGTGGTAAGAAGGGTGCAGTGGGGTGGATTCTGACAAGAATCGGTAGGCAAAATAGTCAGCGAATAGGAGGTTCCTTGACCACCTACTGACTGATAGATTTATTCATCGCTTGTCTATTTTCAGCTTGAGTGCAGTACCTTGCCATTTTTTCGCCAAATGGAAGGAAAAAATGAGGAAAATTTGAGAACCCATTTCGAGGGCAGATCGAGCGTTTTATATATAAGATTTTTTTTTTTTTTTTCTCTTGTTCAACTTTCTTACTTTCTCTTTCTTTCCTCTTTATACTTCTTTAGACAGAAAAGCATAATTTTAATTATGTCTGAAAGTAAACAACAAGAGAGTGTCAGCTCTGTTAGCAGTGCTCCTGCTGAAGCTGTCACTTCTACCGGTAAGTCAGTAACTGGTACTGTAGCCAATGATGCTACCGCCACTTCTAGTGATGCCCCTGCCTCAGCTTCTACTCAAGCTACTGCTACTGCTCCAGCTACTCCAGCCGCTGCTACTACTCCAGCTACTCCAGCTACTCCAGCTTCTGCTGCCTCTGCTGCTTCTGCTGCTTCCGCTGCTGCCGCTGCTGCTTCTGCTTCTGTCGCTGCTGCTTCTGGAGATGGTAAGCACCATCACCAACAATATTACGGTAATAAACCTTACAATAAGCAATACAATGCCAATGGTAGACAAGGTTACAATTCCACTGGAAATAGACAACATTACAATAATAACAACAATACCAACAATGTCAATCCAAATGCTAACTCAAATAGAGGTGGTAAGACTGGTAATTATAATCAAAAATTAAATCATAACCAGCAGTACAATAATTATGGTCAATATCCTCAAAATATGTATAGTTATGGTTATTATAGTAATCCTTATGCTTATGCTCCACAAATGGTTCCAAATATGCAGCCTATTCCAGCCTACACCCCAGCACAAGCAGGTCAACCACAAGCATCTGCTTCACCTCAAGCTTTTACTCCAAGTATTAGTACTAAAATCAAGATTACTGATAAAGATGGTAAGCAAATTGATTTAGATGAAAAGAAGAAGCAAAGTCAAGCAAACACTCCAGTTTCATCTCCAGCCCCAGCTTCTGCCACTACAGTTAAGTCTGTTCCAGCTGCCGCTGCTGCTGCTGCTGCTCCAGTTGCTGCTACTCCTGCTCCAGTTGCCGCTCCAGTTAAGGCAACAGTTGTTGCTCCAGCTGCTGCTATTCCAACTCCAGCTCTCACTACTCCAGCTCCAGCTCCAGCTCCAGCTCCAGCTGCTGATTCTGCCAAGCTCTCTATTGCTGATGAATTCAAAAGAAAGATTTTAGAAAGAGTTGCTGCTAAGGCTGCTGCTAATAAGAAACCTGAAGCTGTTGCTCCAAAAGTTGAAGAATCCAAGGTTGAATTAAAGGTTGAACCAAAGGAAGAAGCTGTACCAAAGGTTGAACCAAAGGTTGAAGCTACCACTGAAGTCAAGGAAGAAATTAAGGAAGAAGTAGTTGAACCTAAGACAACTGAAGAACCAGAATCAGAACCAAAGACTTCTGAAGAAAAAGAATCTACTGAACCAAAGAATGAAACTGAAGTAGAACAAGAAAAGCAAGAACCAAAGGAAGAAGATTCAAAGACTGTTGAAAATACTGAATCTCCAAAGGAATCTGAAACATCTGAAGTTACTGATGAAGCTGATACTACTATTGAAGAAGATGGATTTACTCTCACTAACTTCTTTGCCAGAGTTTCTGAAGCTACCGAAATTGAAGACCCATTCACTCACTCATACCCATCTGGTTTCCAAGCTCCAGATGCTAAATGGAAACATGATGCCATCAAATATAGATATGATCCTGGTTTCTTAATGCAATTCGCTGAAGTTACTAATGTTGTTATTGATAGCGAATGGAAGACTAAATTAGAAAGTTTAGGTATTACAGGTAACAAGAACAGAGGTGGATCAAACGCTTCAAGAGGTGGTAATAACATGGGTAAATATAATAACCAAGGTGGTAACCTTATGGGTAGTGGTAGTAATAGATTTAATAATGGACCATTACAAAGAGGACAATTCAACGACAATGGTAGACAAAATTCAAGAAACGGCTCAAAGAGAAGAGGTGGATCAAGTGGTGGACCAAGAGATAAATCAACTAGAAAGGGTCAATCTAAAAGAGGAAGAGAAGGTAAGGAAAGAGAAAACGATTCAGCACAACCTCCAAAACCAGTTGAAGAAGTTAAGCCATTAGAGAAATCAGAAAACAGATGGGTTCCAAGATCAAGGGCCAAGAAGACTGAAGTTAAATTAAACCCAGATGGTTCAGAAGTCTTAGAAACTGAAGATATAGAAAGAAAGGTTAAGTCATTATTAAATAAGTTAACCTTAGAAATGTTTGAACAAATTACTGATGATATCATGGTAATTGCCAACCAATCTAAATGGGAAGAAGATGCTAAGACTGTAAGACAAGTGATATCTTTAACATTCGCTAAAGCGTGTGATGAACCATACTGGTCTTCTATGTACGCACAATTCTGTGCTAAGATGTGTAAAGAAATGTCTGACGAAATTAAGGATGTTAATATTGTTAAGAATGGTGAAATTGTTTGTGGTGGTGACTTAGCCAGAAGAATTTTATTGGCTACCTGTCAAGTTGAATATGAAAAGGGTTGGACTGATAAGTTACCAACAAATGAGGATGGTACTCCATTAGAACCAGAAATGATGTCTGATGAATATTATATTATGGCCGCTGCCAAGAGAAGAGGTCTTGGTTTGGTCAAGTTTATTGGTCACTTATATATCTTAAATATGCTTAACGATCAAGTTATCTTATTATGTTTAAGAGATCAATCATCAAACACCGAAGATCCATCTGAAGATAGATTAGAAAACTTGACACAATTAATTAAGACTGTTGGTGCTAGATTAGAAACCAAGGAAAAGACTAAAGCTGCATTAAATTTCGTTTTCGATAACATTCAAACTATTTTAGATGGTTGCAAATTAGCATCCAGAATTAAGTTTATGTTAATGGATTTAATAGATTTAAGAAATTCCAACTGGGTATCTGCCAAGAGTGAAAGTGGTCCAAAAACTATTCGAGAAATTCATGATGACGCTGAATTAAAGAAATTCGAAGATGAAAAGGCTAATGCTGAAAGAAGAAGAAAGAACAAGATGAATGATTCCAGATCAAACTCTTCAAGACAAGGTTCTTCATGGGGTCTTAACAAGAAAGATTTAAGAACACCACCACAAAAGGATTCCAGAGGTTTTACGTCTGTCTCCAGAACTCAATCCTCAAGACAACAACAAAGCACCACTGAATCCAGTACTAACAGTGCTTCATTATCTCAAAGAGAAAACTCAAAGAGAGCTGACTCTATTCAATCCGCTGCTAACATCTTTGCTGCATTGGGTGATGGCGATGATGAAGAACATGATGAAGAAGAACATGATGAAGGTGAAGGTGAAGGTGAAGCAAAGGCCGAAGGAGAAGAAGAAGACGAAGAAGCTGAAGAAGAAGAAGTTGAAGGAGAAGCTGAAGTAGTTCAGGAAACAGAACAATCTGAAGAAGCTGTTGCTGAGTCACTGGCTTAATATATATAGTGGGGGTCAACAAAATTTCTACAACACAACAATTCCTTTCATTTCAAGAACGCATCTAAGTATTATAGCATATATTATTGAATGAAAATTATTTTATTAATCTCTTTCTGGCAGGCAACATATTTACTTCCCATGAAGGTAGTGTATTTCTTTATGTAAACAGCACTTCTGAGACTAGTTTTCTCTTGACATTGATATGATTTCAATTTCAGGTTCCTCTCTTGAATATAAGGAATCGTTTTCTCGTCTTCTACTGCTAAAGAAATTTCTTGAAAAGTATGATTTTGATCTACTTGGTGGGGGGACTTCATCTTGAATCGGCAGTATTGTGTTTCTCAATCCTTCTAAATATTCTAATTTGGTTTCATCTTGAAGCTGAATTGGAGATTGGACCCCCAATTTTGAAGACTTCTTGGTATTTAAAAGCAAAGATCTTGAATTTCCTAAAGATTTGTTTTCAAAAAAAGGTAAACCGTAACCATCGTTGAATGGTACTTTAGTTTCTAAAAGGGTAACTGAGTATTCATTAACACCATTTCTTAATAACGTAACCTTTCTGTTTGACCAAAATAATTCATGAATAACCGTAGCCTTGAGAATTTTATGTACGTTGTACAACGAATTTGAATGAGAGGGACTTGTCGAATCAAAAGTTAAGAAGCAAATGAATTTAATCACAAGGGTAATCACTGCCATGTACACCTCAAGTACAAACATAAACATATAAAGAATTTGTTTAGCAAACCAAGTAATGACATCTCTGACATTGAACGAAATAACAATGTTCACTAAAAGAATTCCAATTACCATTCTCGTGAACAATAGCCTAACAAAACTAAGGATGTTGTTGGACGATTTACTTGAAGTTTCGCTAACAAATAGGGAAATGATTTTATGAACAGTCGATTGTGTTTGTTCTTCCATTTTTCTATGTAAACAGGTTTTATTTAAACTCTTTCTTTCTGTTTTGCAGCCAAATATATGTGTTTCGTGAGATGTATACTATCGCAAACAGAAATATGGGACAAACCCATTACACTTAACCTTTCTCAAAACTCAACCTCCTCACTCTTTATTAAATATTATACAAATCTATATGTTTCGTAGCATCATAAGGTTCTATACAAAATTGACTAATACTGTTATCTTCTTCGTTTTTTTCCACCTCTTTCGTCGCATCTGCGTCATCTCTTTGGGGTTCATCTAGTAAGCTTGTTACTAGCTCTTCATCGTACAGAATTGGTAAATTGTAGTCTAGTTCCGATTCTTTCATAACCCTTCTGACTGATTCCTTTATCACTCTTAATCTCTTTATAGGATCATCAAGTTCCGAGTTAATCTTTCTCTTTCTGGCTCTCACTGTACGCTCAATAAAATTGCTTAGCACTTTCTTTGGATCGGCTGATGAATTCTTTATGGTCTTTATCATTGCAACAGCTTCATTTAAATTTACTGCCTTGTTATCAGGATAAAGACATGTAAAAAGCAACAATTGTTTTACTAGGTATAAGGATGATTCACCTCTTTCTATCAAGGCATTCAAGTAGTATTTCGATAGGTATACATATTGGTCTATCTCCAGCACATGATTATTGGTGTCCAATTCGTCATCGATATCACTATAGGGTCCAAGCTGCTCGACATCACTGTCATCGGAATTTTGTATTCTAGTATCTAACTCCTCCACCGTGAATTTATCAAGTAGGGAAGTAAAATCATATTTTTCAACTGGGACTTTCTCCAACGGTGGCAGTAGGACTGTCTCCTTTCTGGTATTGGTCCTAACCTGTAATATAGGCTCATTCTCAATACTTTTCTCTTCAATTTTGTCTTTATATATATTTACTCTTTTGGGAAGGTATTCCATTTGGTACATATTAGCAATGTCGATGCTTTCATCAGCCTCTGTTTCATCAATCAGATCATCGTTGACAGTTGCAACACTATAATCTCTCTCAATCTCCTCTATAACTCTCTTCTTGAAAACATTCCTCATGCAATCAAAGAGTTTCAAAAGTAAGTTCAAGTTTCTAGAATCTCGTAATTTCCGATCACCTATATCCCTCCGTTGACTCAATATCTGCCTAATATCTTCAATCGATACACAATACGGTTCGTGATCACCAACCACATATTTCATATCCTGTCCATATAAAAAATTCCCACTGACTAATTCAATCATATTGATAGCACTCCTAGAATCACCTGAGCTCTCCTTGACAATGAAGTCAACTAATTTTGAATCAAATTTTAAAAACTTAGCATCGTAAACGCATCTTCTTCTAATATTTTCATACAAGATAGCTCTCAGTACAACTTTCGTGACTTCGGCTACACTTAAGGATTTTAATTCAAACAACTGACATCTTGAAAGGATAGCTCTCCGAATTCGAGATTTTGGGTTCACTGTAGTGGCACCGATAAATACAAAATGACCACTTTCAATATATGGCAATAAGAAATCTTGCTGAGTTTTAGTAAACCTATGTATCTCATCAATGAAAACAACGATGTGAAGATAGTCTTCATTGTTAGCTCTCCTACGGTCATTCTCTTCTGAAATTTCGTGTTGCAATATCTTCAAATCGGCAACGGTGCTGTCAGTTGCAGATAACTCAACAAACTCGTATTTGGTTTCCCGTGCCAATATTGATGCAATAGTGGTCTTCCCAACCCCAGGTGGTCCGTATAGGATCATTGACGGTAAGAAACCAAGTTGAATATAATTCCTGATAGATCCATTTTCTTCGTTAACCAAATGTTCCTGACCAGTATACAGTTCAAAATCATAAGGTCGTATTAATTCTGCAAGCGGTAAACTAATTGATTTGTAAAATGGCGTATCAACCTCAACATCAAGTTCAGATTCTGAATCAAATTGATCTGAAACTTGATCTGCAACGGAATTCATAGCACTGTTCTCTATTTTAACCAATAGACTGTCGCTTCCATCCCTGTTAGAAGTATAAATTGTCATATCATTAACTTCATCAAGATCATATAAAAGTATTGATTAGAGAATGGTTTTAAAGTCTGGAAATTTTGAGTGCGCATATATATATTTATACGTACCACACAATCAAAAGACATCCACCTAATCTATAGAGAATAATGAAATTTACTAGCGGAACGCGTAAAATATAGGTTATAAATACAAGATGTCAATTATTATTTAAATATGGGATCTGCTAGTCACCATTTAGGTCTACAAATCATTTGAATGTAAAATTATACATTTTAGTATCCCACCAGTAGAATACCTTTGTAATTGTCTTTGTTTTATATACTATCAATATTACACATATGATACAAAAAGAAAGCTATTTTCTTCTTTTGGTATTGTTGGCTGCTGGACTGTTTATAGATCCATTAGCCTGTGCACTAACCCTTCTCTTTAATGAACCTTTTTCTTCATCAGGAGAAGGAGAACCACTACTTGTACTAGTCTGTTGTGATTGCAGTTGCAATTGTTGTTGCATTTGTTGCTGCATTTGTTGCTGCATTTGTTGCTGCATTTGTTGCTGAATGAACAATTGCTGTTGTTGTTTCTGTTGCTGTTGTAAAAATGCTTGTTGCTGTTGACCTTGATTACTTGTCAAATAAATCTCCATTGCCTTCAAGGGGGAACTCAAGTTATTAGAAACTGAAAATACCATCAATGATTTAAGGCAACTCATAACATCGCCAGTATTTAAAACTCGCATGGCTGTTTCATCAAGACCTGAATTTGATGCAGTTGTAAAAGCACTGGAATTATTATAAATATGCTTGAAAAATTCTTTTTGACTTTCTACTGGATCTTTCTTGAAACGATTTTGATTTTGATTCAATAAAAATTCTTGCCATTGAGATTCTAATCCTCCTGACAATATACTTGGTTGATATTGCATACAAGTACAGTCAACCCATTCTATTCTGAAATCCCGATTCATTAATAGTTTACATGTCCCAGTTAACGTTGCTTGTGAATCATCTGCATAGGTTATAATAATTGTAAGCTTACTCGCAATGAATATTGATCCATTATTTATAATTTGAAACTTTATTCCTGGTAAGGCAATTTGATATTTGGCAACGTTTTGATTCACACATAATGCTTGGAAGAATCTTGGAGCAGTTACTGAATTTACTTCAAATTGTCTTTGATTCCCCGTTTTATTTATATCTGCAATATTTGGATCATTGAATTGAAATTGATTTACTGAAGCATTTGTAAATCTAAGTAATGATGATGGAGTGAAGCAAACTTGTATGAGCCTTTGCCAGTAAGTTAAATTTTCTAAATTTTGTGGAGATTCACTTGAAATTTGATCAATCATGTCTAATGCTCTAATAATACCGGCATTACCAAGATTTTTCTTGAAAATCTTTGCATTTAGTTCATTTTGAATATCTTGTTGTGACATTGGTTTACCTGAAGCAGCAGCTGCCGCTGCTTGTGCTTGAACCTGTGCTTGCACTTGTGCGTGAAGTGCTGATGAATATAAGTTTCCAACTCCACCAGCCATTAATCCTACACCTCCGTTTAAATATCCTCCAGGTCCTATTCCTGATGATTTTGGAGGAGATTGGGCAGATATACCAGCTGGCATTGAAGTTTGTCCTTGTCCTTGTCCAGCTTGTGGTCCACCCCGTGGTTGACTCTGTGGAGTTGGTTGTTGTTGTGGTGGCATAACTGGAGTTATATTTGACGGTATATTACCATTCATCCCTAATGGAAATTGTTGTTGTGGTTGTGGAACTGTTCCTTGCTGTTGTTGCTGCTGTGATTGTTGGGGTGCTGGTTGATTTTGCATTAATGGTGTATGACCTTGTGAGTTCCCATTTGAATGTGGATGTGGTGTTTGTCCAGCAATTGGAGTAAACTTACCATTCTTGGTACCACCAGGAGTTGTCCCACTGTTATTATTATTATTGTTGTTGTTGTTATTATTACTATTATTATTGTTATTAGTATTATTAGTATTACTATTATTACTATTGTTGTTGTTGTTGTTGTTGTTGTTGCTGTTGTTGTTAGCAGTAACATTACTATTGTTATTGTTATTGGTATTGGTATTATTATTCACATTCACATTTGGATTCGTATTACTTCGTGGTAATGGACCTCTCCTTGGAGCTGTGGTCTGTCCTTGATTTATTTGCTGTTGTTGAATTCGCTGTTGCTGAGCAGCCATCATTTGCATCTCTAGTTGACTGCCTCCACCATTCTGCATTGCAATCCTTCTTTGTTGAGCAAATGCTAAATTCTGTACGTTTGGTGGGAATCCTTGTGCTAGTGGTGACTGGCTCGGTACCAGACCTGGTCCTTGTCCTTGTCCTTGTCCTTGTCCTTGTCCTTGTCCATGACCTGGTCCTGGCCCTTGAACCAGAACAACTACACCTGGACCACCAGTCGCTGGCAGTGATTGTTGCGATTGTTGCTGAATATGGCCCACCGGCTGAACTAAAGTGTTCGTATACATAGCATTCATAGTTCAGGGTTCACAAACTAACTTCTAATCTTCAACCAAACGTTTCTCAATATGTACCTTCAAATAAAATTAATAAAAAACTCCCACTTATCCCGTTACGTGTAAGCTAAGAAGAAGACAAAGTGTGTGAAATTGGAAAATAAATTGTCCTTGTATAAATACTGTCCGATTTCCCCTAAAATTTTCAAAATCTAATTAGCTTTAAGTATTTTTCTTTTTTGTTTTTTTGCTTTTGGTAGTCTATTTTTTTCCCACCTTTCCTAGCTCCTCTTTTCCCTCCACCTCTCTTTCTCCCTCTTCAACATTACCTCACAAGTTATCTTTCCAAGGAGCACGCACTGAAAAAAAAAAAAAAAAAAATTAAATGCCACAAAATTACTACAAGATGAAGGAAGAGTAGAGAAGACTGCTTCCATTCCATATCACCAACTCCTCCATATACATACATATAGATACACATATACAAATATATCCTTAATCCATCACATCCGTCCTTCTCCTCTCCCCTCCCCCCTCTCCCCTCTCCCCTCTCCGTCTTCCTCTTCCTCTTCCTTTCTCTTTCTTTCTCTTTCAGATTTCTTATCCAGGGTTCAGGTTTGTAGCCCTGCATTTTAGATTAAAGAAGTTTAAGTTAAATTTCAAGATTTATACCGAAACGAGAACTTCTAACTACAAACGTTACCAAACCTACATTTCAAGTTTATCGCGTTGTCGACATTCTCTCGCTGTAAAAGTCCTTGACATTTGCCCCGTCTCCCTCCGTTCTCCCACCGTTCACATTTTATTTCTCCCCATTCCGTCCCCATCCGTCACTCCTCTCACTACCCCTTTTACTTGCTCCATCGCTGCCTCGATGAGTTTATTAATTTTTCACCTTCATACTCAAAATGGCGTAAAAAATATTTTATCCATACAAAAGCTCTCTCTTATCTATACATCCAAATTTCACTCCATAGATAATATATAATCTTGTCTCCATCTCATCTCGACTCCATCTCAATTCAACCTTCAACCCCACCTCTCTCTTCCTCTCTTCCTCTCTTCCTCTCTTCCTCTCTTCCTTTCTCTTCCTCTCTTCCTCTCTCTTCCTCTCCCGCCTACACCCACCCCCTTCTGTCTCATTCTGAACCTGATTTAGCTGTAAATCATCGCCCATAAATAAGATCAATCTCCAATACATGCAGGAAGAATCATATAATTAAATCTATACAAACTACAATTAACCATCCAATATCCATAACATGTTACTTCCATTCAAATCATACATACATTCCCATTAATATTCTGAAGGGAGAAATATCTCAATGTAGTCATCCTCGCCGGATAGGCGCCGGTGGAACGTCTTTTGAAGAGCTAGCTTTCACACGTTGAATTCTTCTCTCCAAGGTACCGCTCCGCTAGGGCCCCTATCCGGGGAGGACAACTGCGTTGGGCTTATCTCCCTTCGGTCGCTCTGTAAGCTCTACTCGGTATAGATGTAATCTCCCCGAAGGGGAGGCAAGCTCGATGCAATCGTCCTCGCCGGATAGGCGCCAGCGGAGCGTCTGTTGAGAAGAGGTAACTTACATCAGTTCAATTCAGTTCAAATGTCCAAAGACAACTTATCTCTTCACTAGGGAGAGGGGGGGTGACTATTGAAGGATAATATTCTAAGAAGTACTAGAATTCATTTAAAAAAATAGAAGAAAGTAAAATAATAAAAAGATAACGATTTATTCAGTTCTATCTTCTTACTATACAAGTGTTTGGAGTTTCGGTAAGTAGATTGTAAATTTACTTTTTATTTACTAGATAATTTCTTTATTAATAAAAGAGAAAAGAGTTGTTTCGGGGTTTTGTTTTGTTTCATTAAAATTTTGATTTATTTATTTATTTCATCAAGCTAAGTTAATATGCTAGAGTGATATCTTCATTTCTATATTTTTGGTGATCCAACTAAAGAACCATTGGCCGTATTAACCCATCTAAATAATGCAGGGTGGTGTAAAAGTGGTCTTCTTGGTTTGGATAATAACAGGTTAGAATTTTCATCATCATCATCATTCTGTTCATCGCCTTTTTGAACTTCTCTTGTCTTTGTTGCTCTTCTTTTCAATAGCTTATTTAAAGTATCTCTTTTTTCTTCTTCTAATAATTTGTTTTTATAATCTAACCTTCTACGATTCATTTCAGCTTTTCTTAATGCTGCTTCATGCTCAGTCTCCTTAACCTTCTCAACTGCAGAGCCTTTTGTCTTCTTCTTATTCTTACTATTATTTTGAACATCGTCTAAACTCATAAATTCATCAGTACTATCATCAAATTGTTCATTATACCTTGCTCTTTGCCTTTCAGTCATCTTAGTTGGATCTGGGCGTGAATGTGGATTATATTCATTTTCTTCATCAGTAAGAATTAAATCGGCGTCCAAGTCTTCAACTGATTGATACAGTGGAACATTGGCTCCTCTTGATCTACGGCCAGTGGTAGTAATCTGTCTTACTGGTGGAGTGGAGACTTCGTCTTCGTCTTCTTCCAAATCTCCTTCCAAGTCATCTTCTTCATAGTACGCAACCTTTCTCTTTCTAGTTTCTCTGGGTATAGCAGTAGCAGTAGCAGCAGCAGCAGACGCAGAAACATTAGCACTTGTCCTACTGGATACTTCCTTCTTTTTAGTAGATGCCTTTGCAACTGGAATAGTTTGTGGAATTGGTTCTTCTTCTTCTTCTTCTTCCCTTAATTCTAAATCTTCATCTATTTCATCTGGATCCTCGAGTTTATACGCGTCTTCGTCATCACTTATTGGTAATTCGTCATCGTCTATCTCTTCCTCTTCTTCTTCCTCTTCTTCTTCCTCATCCTCTTCCTCATCCTCCTCTTCACCTTCTTCACCTTCTTCACCTTCTTCACCTTCGTCACCTTCTTCACCTTCTTCACCTTCGTCACCTTCTTCTACATCTTCTTCCTCCTCTTCTCCACCTTCTTCACCCTCACCATGAATGCCTTCGGCAATACTCAGAACATCAGAAAGTTCAGATTCAACTTGGACATCAACTGATAATTCATCTTCACTATCCAGAATTTGTGGTGCCATATTATTATACTTTTATATTTTGGCTCTGTCAATTAACAAATCAACATGTCAAAAGAGTTTCTGTATTGTAATGTATATTCTCTCCACCTCCACTTCCATAGGCTCAATTCGGGACTATATACACTACTAAGAAATTTGGACCTTTCAAAAGTACTATTGAATGGTACTAAACTCAATTTATTCTACTAAAGAACATACATAGATGAACTATAACCTAAAATACTGATTTCGTCAAACCTAGTCATCTTCTTTGAGATACTTGATTCTTTATTAATTTTTTTTCATCTTTTTTTTTTCATCTTTTTTCAGTAAAGCTTCCAACAAACACTAAATGAAGATTGTTTAATTCGAGTTATCCCAAGATGCTCCGCTGGGGCCAATCCAGCTAGAACAATTGCGTCAAGCTTGCCTCCCCATTGTGGTGATTTTATATGTGAACCCAATAGGCTAACAGAGCGACCGAAGACAGAGCTGCCAAGGCAATCGTCCTACCCCGATAATGGCCCGGGGCCCTAGAAGAGTAGGGACCACAGCAAGATCAAGTTCTAAATTTATACCACCCTTGCATATGTATTACTACCAAATTGATAATTAGTCGTTTTTGAGTATTGAATCTAGACTTTACCACTAATATACATCCCCTTTATACTTCTAATTTCAGTCTTGGTTTCACTTGAAATATTCTTCTTTCTTATTCCAGCAGCGCCTTCGACAGTAGTGGTGAAAATATCATGAGTATTAAAGAAAACAGTATCAGCCTTGTTTTGGAAATCCTTAACACAATACCTGATTGTCTTATAATGAGGAATTTCTGAAACCAGATACGGCGTACATCTATTCAAGCTGTCAGACAATTGGTTCAACTTGGCCAATATTTGGTTTTGGTTTAATTTATCATCCCCTGGCACATCATTCTCGCCTTTGGTACCACTCAAATATGAGTTATCGGTTTGGCATATTGCGTCGGCATACAACTTCCCAGATCCGTCGTGCTTGTTGATTGCGACGATCGGGATATAGCTCACTCTCCCGACGAGGTTTAGGTAGCAATCTCTTAGCTTCGTACGAAATTTCTCCATGACCTCCAACCTGCGGCTGGCCGTGGTTTCAAGTAGCGGTTTTAGACCAAACACTGCTACGAGATATACGATTGTGAGTAAGACTGCGGAGCCATTGGTGAGCTGAAGTAAGTAAGCAAATAATCTCGAACGACGCTTGTTCGAGCTGTATCCGCTAGGCTCAAATGCCGATTCGGGTATTGTTAAAATCGGAACCATTATACCACAAAGAACAAAGCCAAAATTAATTGTCAGTGAAGAAAAGAAAAGTGTGGAGAAGTTTCCAATTTCCAGTCGATTTTTCTTTCCTCAATATTCACCTCGGTCCTCCACATCCATATACGCAGGAATATCAACGATCATTTTGCAGCCTATTATTCAGCACTTCTAGTTCCCTTAACCCAGTTTGTTCTTACTATGTTTTGTTTCAAGGTCATGGGGTAGCATGGAAGTTTTTTATAAATGAGGATATACTTAATAAAATGTCTTTGCCAGGATTCTTTGCCAGATATACGCTACGGAACATCTTCTCAGATAACATTTTTCGTACGTATGTTACGGCTCAGCTTAGACCTCTATCTAGGAAGGGCAACTGGATTGAGCTTTCCTCCCTTCGGTCGTCCATCCATCCGTACTGGGATTGAATTTAGTTTATTTTTCCTAAGGGAAACATAGCTCGATATAATGGTCTCCTCTGAAAAAGAGGTACCGGAGCGTCTTACATTGACTAGGATTAAAGATTCACCTTCTTACAGAAGCTCTAAGCTTGTAAGCCTAAGACTACAACTAAACGAGATTTCCATTAATCAAAATAATTGCAATTAATTATGAAATGAATCTTTCTGTAAGTAAAATTGTATGTTGTGTTTATCTATGTACAGATTATGCTAATTATTATTTATATACATTCTTTCCTTTCAGCTGTCATTCTATTAAATACATGGATGCTGTCATGAGTTCTCTCTTTTGTCAACATTTTATATCCTCTATAATTTCATGAGACCATGTTCTATGAGATGATTAACATAGTAGTGAAGGTCTGGCCAATATCTATATTATCTTTACGTTTCAGCTTATATGAGCATTATCACCGTTGGTGAATACTTTTTCTTCCTAGTCAATCAAATCACCAATGCTTTCAGTAAAGGGACACTTTCTAAATTCTCTCTTCACGCTATTATCATTTCGTCTCCTCTTGCTCTTATAGAATGAGTGACTAATGCTACTGTCGAACAAGACTTTACCGTCCTTGGTAAATGTACGCATAGTCTTGTTCATCTGTTGAGTCTTGAACTTCCTCTTGTCATCTATCCTTTCGGCAGACCCTGCTATTACCGAAGGCAACTCAACACTCTTACCGTAATTCATTCTCTTACGCGCAAGAGTTATATCTTGTGAAAGAGCATCTCTCTTTGCATTACTTTCTTCCTTTCTCTCATTTGCTCTTCTTTCCATTCTCTGCATCTGCTCTTGATTGGGCACCCATTTCGATTTCAATATTCTTCTGATTGCCTCGGGAGATATGTTAAAATGCGATGCTAACTCCACTGCCTTCATCAGAGGAACTTGTTCCTTTAATGATTTTATACTTTCCATCTGATCTCGCGACAACTTCCTCGTAGGATTCCAATCTCCATATCTCTGCTTGATTGCCATAGTTCTCTTTTTCCACTCTGGTAAATTCTTATCTTCAAGCTTTTTCAATTCCTTCTGTTTTTTAAGAAATGACGGCGAAGGCACCGAAGATACAGCTTCCGAATGTGTTATATTTAATGGCTCTGAAATTTTCTTTGATGATTGCCATCGGATTGATGAAATCATTGAGTTCGGTATACTCAGCGGGCTTCGCCTTATACTCAAAGTTTTAAATATGTTTATCATCAAACCCCTCCTCCTTTCTTAGTATTGATTTATATGTAAATGCTATTTCAAATTCAATAAATATCTTCTTTCGAGTTTCAAACTGCTAGGGCCTTTAAATCTCATCTCTCATATATAACTATATTAATAATTTTCCATATCGTATCACGTGATATGAAAAAGTATATTAAAATGGCTGCAAAAATTTATGGAAAAGACAAGTATACGGAAGGAGACAAAAGTGGACAAAATAAGGTGGTGGAAAGACAATTTTATGCTTGTGTGGTATCTTTTTAAAAAAGCAATACATTTAAGTACTTATTTCTTTTGTTTTCTTGCTGATTATGGTAACATTGTTGTACCTGATTTCAATTTTGGTGAAATTGACTTCTCCTGGCAAACAGAAGAGTTAAAACTTGTATACTTTTAGGGTAATGGATATAACAAGAGCTCCAGCTCTGGGGTGTATTACTAAATAGGGTTTTATAAATATAATCACATTTCAAGACGCTCAGCTGCCATCCGATGAGAACTGTATTGAGCTCTGTAAGGCTCTTCTCTGTTTGTTCGTGATGTTTTTTTTGATTTACTTGGAGCTGTAAGATCTAAACGAAGGACAGAACAAAGCTAGATACAATCTGCCTAACTTACTAGCCCGCCTGCCACCCCTTGGAGGGCCGCACTACAAAACATAGATCTTATTTTGAAATCATTGAAACTAGACCTTAGCTCCAATGTCACTTTTCTCTCTCTTCCTCATTAAATTCAATACTATCCAGTTGCGAGCATATTATGTATCAAACTAAAGTTCCCTTTCAAATCTAAAAAGATTTGAAGTGGTATCTCATTTATTAATATATGGAAAGTATTGCTACACGTATATTTATATGTTTCATATAAGGGGTTAACAATATATAATATAAAAAATTATATAGGAAAGTATAAGTATGAGAAGTAAGTCTATGTGAATTTTTCTCACGTGACTGCGATACACTAAAAAAGGAGATAACACGATAGAATAAAACACACAAAAAAAAAAAAGCAAACAGGGCTGAAGAAAGTAGTTATAAGAAGGAATTGATTGCTAAAAAAAAAACAAAGGAATTTAAGTTGCAACACAGAGGCAAGGAATTTATCATTTTAGCAATTAATCAACTCAAATCTGCCGGGAAACATTTAACTTCTAGCCAGCAACTGACTGAAGGAACAGGAAGAACAAAAGGTGAAGTTAGCAATTCAAATCAAATCAAATCAAATCATCACATTAAACACATATCACAATCAACAAGTGAAAAAAAAAAGAAACAAACTCTGAAGTGAAGAGAAGTCTTTTTGTATTGTTAAGTTAGACTTTTTTGTTCTTAGAGAGTATGAATTTTTTAAAGAAGTTCATTGGCTCAACCTCAACAGATGAGGTTGTTTCTCTCCCATCTGGTAAGCTTTTTCTTACCAGATCACCATCGTCACCCAAAGGTGAATTGGAGTGTCTTTACAACGACGCATTTGCATCTATCAGACAGACAACTACTGCGTTTTACTACCGTCTTTTGATTACTAGGGTTTACCAGGAGGGTGAGATCAATTCTAACGGAGGCGATGGATTTGACGATCTGGATGACGATTATGATGACGATGGCGGCAGATTAGGTGATTTGCCGCATTCGATTTCTGATTCTCAGTCAGGTTCAAGATCAAAGGACGAATATGGGTTTGTTGTATCAGAGGAGTTGAAAATCCATTTGTACGACAAGGACGATGGTTCGAGAGCTATTTCATGGAAGGACCTCAATGGTGATTTAGGTGACAGATTTGAATTTGTAATTGATCAAGATTGCAGACAAAGTGATGTTGATCTGTTTATGTTTGCATTGTACAAGTGTCAATATGAGCAAAAATATCACAAGTCAAGTTTGAACATCACCTCGATGAGTCAATTAAAGGAATTTGTGTACAATCCCAAGAATGAATTGTTAACTTTTGAAGATTTAAACAAGAATATATTTTCTGAAGAAGACGAAGAAGAAGATGATGATGACGATGAAGATGAAGTAGAAGAAAAGGGTGTTGAAGCAGATGTTGAAAACTCTTCGGATTCTTCAGATTCTGATTCAGAATTCCATGATGCCAAGGCTGGTGTCGAATCTGTTTGGGTTGGTGCAAACATTGATCTTTTTATCTTTGATCCGGATACTGAAAATTTCCACTTATTCCTTGAAAAGCCACAGATCAAACTCATTGATGCTGGGGAATGGAAGTACTATATTTCCATTAAGGGTGGTTCAAACAAAGCCAGCGGTGTTGTTATCGGTGGGACTTCTGAGGTTTTAATTCTGAAAGAAATTACCCCAGTATTCAATTACGAATTTCTTTCATTTGTCTACAATCATCAAGTTAAGAATACCCTAAATTCATATTTAATGAAATTTAAAGACTTTGAATCGCTTTCCGAATTCCAAGCAGCCTTTTCTACACTTCTATACCAATCTCATAACAAGGCAAAATTTGTTGACACTAAGGCAGACATGGATTATATCACCGAGGCACTTGGTAGTGCTCACCTTGATAATGACTTGAATGATGAAGATATTATGGCACTTGAAGAATTGAGTGATGATGAGCCTGAAGTTGATGAAGAAACATATGTACAAGGTGTGAGAGGCAAGGGATTCAAACCTAAGTCGGCATTGTTTGTAGATTCAGACGATGATGAAGAAGAAATTTCATTGGCTAAGTTTAAGGGTGATAAATCCGCTAATTCTAACCTTTCAGTTGGGTACTCTAATGACAGATCCTATGTTGTTAGGGGGGATAAGTTGGGTGTCTTTAAAAATTCCGATGATGACTTATCATTCCAAACAACTATTTCAGATTTGACTACTTTGGATGGGAAAACATTCATTCCAAAACAAACCATGCTTCATATGCAAGATAGATACATGGTTATGCAAGGAACTACCGACGACTCTAAATTGTTTAAGATGGATTTAGAAAGAGGTAAAATTATTGAAGAATGGGACGTTTCTAAGGATCAAACTTTGAGATCATTTGGACCAAATGATAAATATTCTCAATTAACAAATGAACAAACCTTGACCGGTATCTCTGCTAATGGGATGTTCAAGATTGATCCAAGATTAAGTACAAAGGAGAAATTAGTTGAAGATAAAACTTTTAAATTATATAAGACAAAGAACAACGACTTTCTGTCGTTTGCTACAACTCAAGAGGGATTTATTGCTCTTGGTTCTAAGAGGGGTGATATTAGATTATATGATAAATTGGGTGCCAATGCAAAGACTGCCTTACCATCTTTTGGTGTACCTATTAATGATGTTCAAGTTTCTGCTGATGGGAGATGGGTATTGGGTACATGCGATTCATATCTTATTTTGATTGACACCAAAATTGGTGAAGGACAGAAAAATCTGGGCACTCTTGGATTTAATAAATATTTTGATAAGGATAAGAAACCAAAGCCAAGATTACTTAGAATTAAACCTGAACATGCAGCATATATTTATAATGAAACTGGTAAGAATATTTCATTTACTAAAGCTCATTTTAATACAGGTTTGACTACAAAGGAATCAACAATTGTCACCTCAACCGGTCCATACGTAATTACCTGGTCTTTGAAACAAATTTTAACACCACCAAAGAGCAAGAAGGGTGCCAATGAAGTTGCTTCAACTGATATACCATATCGTATTGAAAGATATAACCAAAATGTTATGGCCGATAATTTTAAGTTTGGATCTAATACTGATGTTATTTTGGCTTTGAAAGATGATGTTACCATGACCAATAAGAAGGAGTTTAAGAGGCCATCTAAAAACTTTTTCGTTAATTCCAATAAGCATAATGTTGTTGAAGAATACTAATTCACATTCCAGCATATAATTAGTGATATATAATATTTAATAAATAGTTAATTTACAATTGCAACAATAATTTTAAATTGCAAGCTACAAAACAAGAGAAGGTATTCTCTTTCTTCTGTTCTTAAATTCATAAGGAGATTATTCGTACATTGTATTTACAGAATATTTAGATTCAGGCAACGGTATGTTTGAATGTTGCACTGTATCAAAGGTGAAAAGCCTTTCTTCAGAGCGATTTGAGATGCAGATTGACAAGTTCTTCTTTTAGTACCGTTCCGGTAGAACTCCTATCCGGTAGAGCGTCTTAAGAGCAGCCTCTATATCCTCGGTTCCACCCCTTCTAGAAGTCCCAGAACTGCACCATATTGCCTTGATTACTTTTCAATAGATGCCCACTGATTGGGTAGTAGCTAGAAATAATGACCTGAGAGAAGGCGCTTGGTCTCTCAGCGAAATCTCGTATGGATGGCAGTGGAGTATCTAGTAGCAACTGATTAACAATATGCTTGGTATATCTATGTGGAAGTATAACTATTTTCTTCCAAATCCAAATGACCTCTTAAGTTCGTCAGCCCACAAAATTCTGAATGCATTGAATTTTTGAATTCTAGTCGGATGGAAGTCTGCATAGTTCTTAACGGTGTATTCAACATGGGGTTTTTGAAGATGGGGTGGCGGTAAGCCGTTGATTCTGGCATGCACTCTTCTTACCCAGCCATTAAATGCAGGTGAGTCAATAAGAAGCCTGTAAAGATATTCTTCTACCGATTTTGGGGGCGGTCTCATGTTACTACCGTCACTGGGGATAGAAGAAAGTGTTTCAATATGTAGAAGGAGCTAGGATTCTTTTAACATCTATACATATTGGTTGCTGCCAATATCGCGCGGGTCAATAACATGTTTCCACGAATTCCACGTATCTGAAAAAGTCACAAATAAATTATATTACACGATGTTAACAAAGTCTTATTTCTACGACATTAGGGCAACCAAATAAGAAACCCAGAAACCCATAATAGAATAATGATTACCGACAATCAATTAAATACAATTGTGATTGCTTTTGGGCTTTCATCCATGGTTTTAATTCTTATTTACCATGCTATTTCAACCAATGTCGACAAATTGGAATCAAAGAACAAATAAGTAACTCATAGCAATTACAAAGAGATAGTGGTAAAATATTTTATAAAAAGAAAAGATTCAATGATTGAAAGGAGGAAAGGAGGTTTTTACTAGGCGATGTTTAGTCTCCTCGTGTATATTAGTGGATATCTAGATAACAATAGATATGATCAGTTGAAATTTACATGTAGTGCAATGTTTCGAGTATGGACATTATATCAAAAAATCATTGAACACGACTCCCCAGATTAATTGAATAAATATTAATTCAGTTCCTCTTTCAGGTTAGTTTCCTGCTGGAGTGGAAAGGAACGTATGAAGGGAGAAGAGTTTTGATGAAATTGTTGTTGTCGGAAAGGAAAGTGGAGGATCTACGGTTAACTTGGATTATTTATAATCCTTCTCTTAGTACCGCTCCGCTAGGGCCCCTATCCGGGGAGGAAGATTGCATCGAGCATTACTCCTCTTCGAGTTCGAGAAGATCATCGTCGTAGGCAGAAGATCTAAATGCCTTGACCTTGCCGGAAAGGTGTCAGCAGAGCTTCTTGAGATTAAATTTTGATCTTTCAGATCTTTCCTACTGTTCTAGGTCCGCCAATAAATGACACATACATATAAGCATTATTCTCTACTGTATTTATAGGTAAATAAATTTGAATGAAGTAGTAGTGATTTTAATATTGAGTGTGTATCTATCAAAATGAAAAATCGTTACCTCCATCTTGAGGGTCTAAATTGGTGCTTACATTTATATGGGACATTTTAGATGACCGTAAAAAAATGACAGATATGATAGATAATGAATTGGCTATTAAAAGATGTACAAGGTGTCGGTCCAGAAGAGATAACGAAGAAGCTTTTGAGTTAAAGAAATATGCAACGTGCACGAACTGTCGAAATAAAAGGAAGGTTGCCAAGCGATCGGTTGAGTCTGTTGTTGTTGATAACGTATTGACGTTTAATGATTTCAATCGGTATTTGAATGCTTTAAAGGTAAATCAAATTGAGAATATCACTGGTTGCAGGTTTCTTAAGGTGACAGATCCCAAAGAGTTCACAAGGTATGGATGTTCGTACATTGAATCTCTCGAATTGGCTGCTAGGAGTACGTTATACGCCAATCTCAGCAAGAAATTGGTTGAGATCTATATTAGGCCAATTAGTCTGGTTACAGGGTACAGCTTCCCCGTCAGAGACCATCACAAGGGAGGTACAAAGAGTAAGAAAATAACAATGATGTTTGTTTGTTCACAGGATAAGACCAGGCAAAGGAAAAGTCGAAGCAGAGAGAAAAGAAACGTAGTGAATAAATTGAAAATTTTCACCTGCTACAGCAAAATAAATTTACTGTATGACATCTCAACTGGAGAATTGATTCTATCATTCAATCATCGCTCACATGAACGTGTTGATGATAATTCTGAATTGCGACATATCGATCTTTCAATCCAATCGATTGCTGCTGCTGCTGCTTCTGCTTCCGAAGTAAAGATCCAGTTGTAATGATATTTTAAGATTATACTTTCCCAGTAGTTTTCCAAGACATTTCTCAATCATTTGAAGAGCCTATATGATTACAGAAATATTGTTTAGAGATTCTTTAATAAAGAGTTTTTCCATTCTCCTTCAACTAGAGAAAAAAAAAGACTGCTATGTACTTGAACACTATCGCTGCTCAATAAGAAAAGGCAATAATTTCTATGGGTGAATGATCAGTCAAAGTCATCATAAGACGCTCCGCTGGCGCCTATCCGGCGAGGACACCTAACTGCGTTGAGCTCTTCTCCCTTCGGTCGTTACTTCTAGCCATATTGGGAGTTTTAAGACCTCCTCGAAGAGGAGCAAAGCTCGATGCAATCGTCCTCCCCGGAAAGGGGCCCTAGCGGAGCGGTACCTAGTAAAGCAGAAGAATTAATCCGTCTACATAATAAGACGCTCCGCTGGCGTCTATGCGGCGAGGACGATTGCATCGAGCTATTCCCCCTTCGGTCGTGACACTTCTCTGGCACATATTAGGTGAAACAGCTGCATCGAACTATTCTCACTTAGGTCGTGCTTCAAGTTTTATATCCTCCCAAATAGAAACACGAGCTTGGTGAAATTGGTACCCATATTATACCTGTGAGTGGTATAACTGATGGTTAAAGAGGAAGAAGTAGAATTAGAAATGATTCTTCAAAATACCTAACAAATTGGCTGGCTCTAATTTGAATAATTGATTAGTCAACTTTAAGAGATTTTTTTTTTTTTTTCTAATTTATCTCTGTATATAGTATGGACCTCTACATGTAATTAATTACCAATAAATGAAAAGAAAAATAGGATATATTACAAAGCTATAATAATATAATAATATAATCTCATAATATGTGAAAGTGATTGTATATATTTTATGGCTTTTCCTGTATATTGTATGACATTGACGTGTACAGGTGTGTATTACATGCGGTCGGAGTGTGTATAAATAGAGGGTCCCTGTATGTTTGAAATAAAGAGAAAAAAAAAAAAAAAAACGGATCTAACGTAACTTAATTGCACGTGTTGCGCTTTGTGTTAAAGTTAGTGCTAGCAACATGCATTCTGTTGGTAGTACAACCAAATTAATGGCTACACACCAAATTCTATACTGGTTCTTGCTACGAATATGCTGGAAAATCTGGTTATTGATAAAATTATTAAATACCGGACTTGTTATCTCTCAAATAATTTTTGCAGGATGGGCTGGACTCGGCCTTCCCTTCTTTTTTCGATCAGCTTTAATTAACACACTTGCAAGTGTGTTACTTTTAACGTTGATGCGCATTTTTTTTTTTTTTTTCTTCAATTTTCGTCTGGTTATGAGCACCCGGTAACCACACAATCTGTACGATGCTAGAGTTTGCACTCAGAAAAAGAAACAAACCCTTTTTAATCAAAAGGGCTATGGGTTATGGGAATTTCATATAAAAGTTTGAAAATGATGTAGTTGATGGAATGAGAGATTAATAAGATAAGGAGGAGGATGGCAGTGGGTGGTTAAAAGGTGATGAGGAGATATTGATGAAGAGTGTGATCAATTTTGCATGCATCTAAATTAATACGAAGTGGGGTGGGATTATTATTTTCGGTAATAACAGAAATTCGGGGTCAAACTGCGGCTCCACTATCTTGGTCATCTTAACAATTTAAAATTAAATTAACAGTGAAAAAAAAAAAAAAAAAAAAAAAATAATATTTAGATAATGAAACGATAAAATAATTGCGCTAACGGTTTTTTTTATTAAAACGAACATTTCTGCACTAAAAAAATAATTCCTTTAAAAGAAAAGGGGATTCCTCTTAAATACCACTCATCTCAGAATTAACAACAAAATTGTAAAAATACCATAATATTTATAGTATACTATAGATAGGAATAAATATGACTATACCTCCACTAGAAGAGGTGCTAAAGGGTAAGGGACTGGATCCCTTCTCATTAGAACAGTTCGCCACATATTTAGAATCATTCCACTGTGTTGAAAATTTGGAATTCGTACTAGGAATCAAGAAGATTATTCAGCACCAACAGAAGGGAGAAGCTGATAAGGAAGACGGAGAAGAAGATGACAGAGAAGGTGAAGCCGTTTCTTCTTCCCACGTACCAACATCGATACAAAGACTTTGGGATACTTTATATAAAGATTTCTTACTTGAAACATCTCATAAAGAAGTAAATCTACCTCACACTACTCGTGCAGAGTTATTGAAATTTAAACCAGAGTCTCTTAAACTACCACCACAACATTTAGTTCAGAAGAGTTCTAAGATAGTATATGAACTTTTGACTGACTCTTATGCGGAGTTTGTAAAATTCATTACTCCCGTTGGCAATAGAAGAACGAGTGAAGCTGTTCCGCCACACTTGAACTTAAACTGTATTGAGTTACCAATGCTGCCTGAATCATTTGTTGAAATGGATTTTGCTTCAAGCAGTGCTGCCCAGAGTATTGATAGACAATCTGCATCGTCTGTTTTAAGGAACTCGCCGATCTTATTTAAGCCAGTCCCAAGACCATCTTTTAGTCATTTCCAACTTGATAAGCCAGAACATGGTAGACCGATAATTATTGGTGATCACAGTGGTAATGAATCTAATGGCAGTGCCTTGACCTATTATACCCTGCCAAGTGCGCTGCCTTCACCCAAACCACTAAATAGACGTCGGGCCTCTGAACCTCATGACAAGCAACAAGATAAGAGTGTCAAGGACGATCCATCCACGCACACTAAGTCAGCTTCAAGGAGTAATTCAACATCTTCTTCATCGAGAGGTTCATCCATTGGATCAATAGTGGAAACTTTAAAGGGAGTAGACAATATAAGCTGGAGGAAAGCTGTTAAAAAATTCAGAATTAGAAGATTTCTGCATGAAAACTTAGATGAAGTTGATAACACATAAACAAAGACTAGCATAATAAATTAATAATTAACAATTAACAATTACCAGTTAACATAGACATTTATAGATTAATAGAACCTTTTTAATAATAAATTCTTATTTAGATTTAAATTTTATGTATCAGTTAATCATTTTCGAATAATTTTCATTATCAGTTTCCACCAACCACTTGCAACATAAGCTGGAATGGAATGGAACGATAATATTAGAAGAAGAATTGATTAACCTACAACGAAAGACGCTCCGCTGGCGCCTATCCGGCGAGGACACCTAACTGCATTGAGCTCTTCTCCCTTCGGTCGTTACTTCTAGCCATATTGGGAATTTTAAGACCTCCTCGAAGAGGAGCAAAGCTCGATGCAATCGTCCTCCCCGGATAGGGGCCCTAGCGGAGCGGTACAATTGAGAAAAGGAACAAACAAAATCTAGACTATCATAAACATCCACGGTGATTACGATTGCTTCTTGCTCATCTCCTTTTTGATCCCATCTTCTGACTAAATTATTTTGGAGTAGGAGAAGTAGCAAGCATAAAAAACCAGCTGATGTAGTATTATTGTTCTTATTTTGAAAATCAAATGCAAGACACATCATTGGAACCTAACCGTGCGTTTACAATGGGTCGACAACGGTAGTCCGTCCGTACTTTAAAATTTTCGAGATGATGCGATAATCTAAAAAGAGAGAGGGGTGAAGACGGGCAACAAGATCATCGGTAACGCAAGTTAAAGGTACGATTCATATTTAATAATAGCCCCACACTAAAAGAAACGATTGCATTGCTTTTTTTAATAGACCTTAATCTCCACAATTGGATGTTACATTTTAGTTTTAATTTTAAATTTAATGGCTGCGGGGTGTAGACTAATAAATAAGATAATGCAAACGGTAACCTGGCAATCTGAGCGTTTTGTATAGATAGCTGATACGTGTTTGAAATAATAAACTTTTTATGTCCTTCTAAGGTGGATGTATTGGTGCCAACAAAGTGATGTCAGTATCCTTAATTTCTTTTTTTCTTTAGTGATAAATATGTATTAGGCTAAATTTTGCACAATCTGGTGAAATTTAATACATGCACTGTGACAAGGTTAATTTAAAGCCCACGGCAACAGCCACCAAGACCCCTCTCTCCTCACTAAATTTCATTGTTGTTGCCCCTCTTGCTTACTTTAAACCGTTGATTCTACAGCCAGGGCTCCATTGATGCCATTGGTGCTATTAGTGGATTTACTATTGTTTAATGTGGGTTCTCATATGTAGCACAAAGTAAGGAGCGTTATTAGTAGCATATGTCAATGTGAAATTTCCTAAACATGAGATAAAATCACCAGACAGAAATCAAATCAAAGTAAAAGCCATACTGATTTTAAAAACACTTGAGAATAAAAACTTATTTCTTTCTCTTGACGAATTTACCAGCAAATATTCAAAAGTTTCTCATTATTATTATTTTCTTTTTTCTTTCTCGATAAATTTTGCAGCCATTCTAGTTGAACTACAAGAAAGAGAGAGGATTATTAAATATCTAAAAAAAAAATGGTCATATTATGGGCCATTACAAAAAATGATGATTACAACTCCCAGTAGGGCCAGAAGTAACGACCGAAGGGAGAAGAGCTCAACGCAGTTAGGTGTCGTCGCCGGATAGGCGCCAGCGGAGCGTCTTATGATGAAGACGGATTAATTCTTCTGCTTTACTAGGTAACGCTCCGCTAGGGCCCCTATCCGGGGAGGACGATTGCATCGAGCTTTGCTCCTCTTCGAGGAGGTCTTAAA